>CAJVPT010006900.1:0-10596 GCA_910592055.1 Acaulospora colombiana
TGCTTTGTAAACAAGAGTACATGTAATGCATATAATCAATAAAATGGGCAACGTTGTGTGTTTTTAAAAAAAAAAAATATATATATATAAAAATTAGTGACAATAATCTAATAACATAACTAAAGTCTATACCAAACCCAAATTAAATCCTATATACTACCTTCAAATATATAAAGTAAAGGATAAAAGAAGAGTTTTAACAAATTTTTAATACTATTATTTAGCAGGAAGCCACTTCAAAGAAATGAAGCAAAAGATATATAAATCCAATACTGAAACAAAAAGATAGATCAAATTACCTTGACATTATTAGACCAATTACACTGCTGGATACAAAAAAAAAACTTTTTACAAAGTTATTACAAACAAACTATTCAAATGTTATGTTTGACTGAAGGTAATTTATTATCTAAACTATATCAGTTAACTCTCCTGAGCAACAGTATATAAAACCTGATTTATATACTTAACATTATAATAGAATATATAAAAATGTACAAACAACAGGTATAGATTTTCAAAAAGAAATGTCAAAGTCATATAATTTAATCAATCTTAATATATTAGAGCTACAACTCTAAAAAATCAAAATACCTAACTAAATAATAAGAATTATTCTTAATGTTTTTTTTTTTAACTGGGTGGCTTAAACCTTGTTTATTAAATATTGTTATAAGTATATACAAATTTATTTATACAAATTTAACTCTCTAGCTACCTAATTAAACTCACTAAAGATAGTCCTACCATGTGACTTATTGCCAAGTACTGATATATACTTGACTAATCTGCCAAGGCTCTACCTGTCCCTTAAAAATTTGTTTTGAAGAAGTAAATTGTGTCTATGTCCTTTTTATTAACTTTATTTCTTTCAAGACAATGTTAATTTTGTCTTGGTTTTTTTTTTTTTTTTTAACTCTAGGTTAGGCTAGGTATGTGTGCTTTATTAAACATTTGTATACTGTACATTTTAAATGATTCGCTAAAGTTAAGACTTTACCTAACTCACTTGTCACTGTTTTGACTTAATATATCAAAACTCTAAGTACAACTTCGGAAGTAATTTGTCACTTCGTTAATGGTTCAGGTGAATATCCTTCCAACTTTTAACATCATTGCCTGCAGATTACCACTGCAGATCACTATCTATTGTTCTGACTCAGCTTAAAACCCAACCACTTCATTTCATAAGTAACATTTTTGAGTAGAATTTCTTTCAGGCTTTCATTTTCTTGAGTTCCTTTCTCTGATAGTAAATCTTTACTTTTGGAGACTAATGGTTTTAAGCTGTGTATGCCTGAGAGTTGATTGATTTTTTCTACTCTATGAATTCCCTGTTAATATTCCTATTCAATTATCTTTTCATATCTTTTGTTCCAAATCTTTTTCCTTATTTGGTTGCATACTCTTCTTTGCATCTTTGATATTCATCTTCTTGCATTATTACTAATTCTTTTTCCATGGCATTTCAGATCTGCCATTTTTAGGATTAGGTCTCTCGTTACTAGCCCTGTGCAAAAACTTAGAGTGTCCTGACTAGTTTTTGAGATCTGTTCTGCCAATTTGGAGATTCATTTATCCACTTTGACTGTTTCTTCTTTGTCATGAATAATCAATCTTGCATGTTTTTCTTCTGCCTCTTTTTTCTTCTCTTGTAAGAGCCCTCTGAAGTCTCTAAGAATCCCATCTTATCCTTTATTCCACGCTTCCTGTAATTGTTTTTTGTATACTAAACATTCTAATAAGTGTTCAAAAGTTTCACATTGCTGGTTACATGCAATGCATTTCACTTGTTTGTAAAGATCAGGTCTTCTAGTTGCCAGTTTGTTCAAAGTTGGTAGCTCATCATTCATTAGTTTTATAAGGAAGCTTTTTCTCTGCAATTGTTTAAAGGAAGTGTCCCAGGTGTGTCCTTCTTTCATTCTTTCCTATACAAGGTCCAAAGTATGATCTTTCTGTTCTATAATTTGGTGGCTCCATCTTTTTTCAGTTCTGTTTTGTTGTGTTCACTGGAAGGCAGTTGTTTTATTGTTTGCTTTTTTGACAAACTGTCTTATTGGATCATCTAGCATCTTTTCTTGCCATTTAATTTCTGTGATGATCTTGTATGATGTCAGCTCTTTCTATTCTATTGCTTGGAGTTTCAGAGCTTTTTTGGCTAGGGCATCTGCTTCTTTGTTGTAGAGATCATTGAAATGTGCCTTGACCTTGATTAGTTGTAAGTTTATAATCTTTTTCTTTACCAATTCTAACATTCGTACCAACAGGAACCAGTTTTTTTCCTTTAACTATTTTTTGTAGGTTTGCTTTGAATCTTTTTTTTTTATTGTTTTCTACTTGGAGATACAGGCATGGCTATCTGTATGGATTTTCATGTCACTATCTACTGGAACTATCAGAAGTATTGTGACAATTGCTACAAGTTTAATACATGTTGAGAAGGGGCAACTGTATACTCCTGTTTGAAATCTACTTTCTCTACCCATGTCTCCTATCTGCTCCCATTTTCATTTCTTCCTTTCTATGATTAATGAGTGATCCATTGAAGTAAAAGATTAGTTTTTTAATATTGGATACAAGGTTACATTGAAGTATTTCAATTACATGGTCCTGATATACTCTTTCTATAAAATTATCTCTAATAATAACCTCTTACTATCTTTCGATATCTACCCAATTCACTATACTGGTTGGAGTTAAGGTTTGGGGTTTGGATTCATACTAGTAACCTTTTCTATTGTCCTTTCTAGTAATACCTTGGAGTAAGGAATTGTTAGTTCTTGGGCTCTTCTAGTTGACTTTCTTATATTGAGATATGAAACTTTATATATACTTTTCATATCTTTCTCTAGTATACATCCCCTTCTTGTTTGTATCTCTGGGTATCCTGGGCATCTTGTTAATATCATCATTTAAGTATTATTATTACTATAGAGTTGAAGTGTTTGACATTGACTTTGTGTTCTACTTTTCTCTATTGTAGTTTTTCCAGATTATGTTGTACCCAGCTTTCTTTGTAATTATCCATAGTTTTTGTCATTTATCATAGTCTGGATTAATTGCAACATATTCTGGTTTCTATTTTGCTGATCTATTTTCTATGTACTCATAAGTTGACCTACCTTATTACTTGAAAGAATTTTGATTAAAGCTTGAAACCATTTAGAAATATAACCTTTACTGATGTTCTGAAGTAGTTGGAGCGTTTGCCAATCCCTAATTTCTTTAGTTGCTTGATCGATTAGCTGATCTACATACAGAAATTTATTGTTTCTTAGTAATGGTATAGCTTTTCTGTATTCTTCTAATGTGTGGTGTTCCTTAATTAAACTATTTCCCTTGCTCCATTCAAAGATTTCTTGCCATTTCCAACTGTGAAAGGTTATTCCCATGTCTTTAGCCAACTTCATTACTTGGAGCATGAAGATTCCTCTATCTTATAGATGATTTAGAGAGTTGCATGTTAATAGGTTAAATGGTTCCCAATTCTTTATCTGTGCCTGTTTAAGTCGGATAATTGTTGTGATTCCTATGGAACCGGGATCATTTAGTCTTTTACATAATCCTATTATATGACATTCTCTCTACAACATCCAGATGCTTTTCAGGTTATGAATCTTTGGATAATGTATTACACTATTAAGTATAGATCTACATAGAGTACTCTTGTTTTTGAAGAGCTTTATATATGCTACCATTAGAGTGTTGCATATTTTCCAGGATAGTATACTATACTGCATCCTAAATTCTATCCTTGGAATTAATACCCTGTTTAGAATATACAGAGTTTGTTTATCTGTTAATTTCTTACTTTTAAGAGCTCTGGTTACTGCATTGATTTCTTTTAGCTTCCTCTCTTTGAGTTCAACTGCAGTTTTTTGATTGCTGGTCCAGATTCCTAGAAATTTTATATGTTCTGCCCTGCTGAGTTCCTTTAGCACTTCTTTTTCTATATCAGCCTGAACTTCTTCTGGATAGTAATTAGAATTGTTAATAGTAATTAGAACTGATTTATTACTATTGATTTGAGAATCATTGGCTTTGTAAAAGACTCTCGCAGTTTCAAGAATTTCTTTTTGGATCTTGCTATCCATGTCATATCATCCATAAAAGCTATGGTCACATGTCTTGATTCTAGCCTTTTTATGGTCTGTCTTTTGAGATCTAGATTTCAGGTGATCAATATTTTGTATCCCCTTTCTTTGTCATTCTGAATCTTGCAGAGTAAATTATCATAGAATATTTGCCAAAGCAGTGGTGAGATAGTTGCCCCTTGATTAATGCCATCCCTTGTTTTTATAGGTTCTGTGAGGTCATTTTCCAAGATGACTTGAAATTCTTTGTCTTGGAATAGGCTCAGTATGATCTTGATAAAACCCTTTGGTATTTTGATCCTTTCTATTGCTTTGACAAGCATATCCAAACTAATTGCATCATAGACTTTGGCGATATCTGGAAAAGTATCCATAGTTTCTTTTTATTTTTTCTTGTATCTTCACAGATGTTGTCGAAGATTTGGATTGATTCTGATGTACTTTCCCCAGGGAGATCCACAAAGTTGGGACCTTTGAGGATATTATTGATTTTACAGATATTTCCCATTCTATTAGTAAGGATTTTTGTGCAACACTTTCTTGTGACTTTCAACAGAACTATTAGTTTTATGTTTATTAGCTCTCACTTCTATGGTTTTGGTTTGGCTATGGGATATATTTGGCTCGGTTTTAAATAGGTGAGTGTTATCTCCCATCTCAAAAAGTTATTTAACATTCTTCTCAGAATTTCCTTTCCATCCTGACTCAGTTTCATAAGCATTTTATAGCTAATTTGTGACCGTTCTGGTGCCTTGTTGTTTGGAAGTGTTTGAAGTATTTCACCTAATTCTGCTTGTGAGATTGGCTCAAGGAGATCCTTATACCATAGTTCCTTGATATAATCCTTGGATCTATACTTCACTTTCCAGTCTTCTGTAAGGCTATTTAAGCTGGCATCTTTTTTTTAAATGCTTTTAGATAGTATCACCTTAGTTCTTTCTCTGTTTCATCTGTTTTGGTTATTATATATTCTATATTATTCTGTATGACCTTAACTCTGTTCAGCACAATTTTGCTTTTTGTTCTGTTTATTATGGAACTTACCATTCTTCTCTGATTGAATTTTAGGTCATCTCATTGTTGTTTCATAGTAACCATGATTGCATTTCTTGTTTTCTTGGCTTCAATCTTTTGACTGATAAATTTCAATCCCTTTATTGCATCCTGAATATCCTTTTTCAATAACAATCAGGGCATATTGGAGATGCTATGTTGGATACAATTGTTTTTGATCTGATGGTTAGGGCTATATATTGCATTGTGTTTTTCTATTGCCAAGCTGAGGGTCTGCAGTTTGGCTATTTTTCTTGATGTTTCAGCCTTCTTGAAGAGCTCTTTCAGCCGTAAGGCTTTTCTGCATGTGATGAACTCTGAACTATGTCTATATTCAGGTTTTTCTTTATGTATAATTGGTTTCTTGGTTGTGAGCTTATTGAAGGCTACTTTGCGAATTTGTTCTTCGAAGGTTTTTCAGATCTTGTTTGCTTGGTTCTCCCTTTCATTTTTATTGGGTTCTTCCTTAAGTAGGGATTTCAATATTGTCTTGAACTTGTGATCTAAGTTTTCATGAAAGGTTTGACATTGTTCTAAAAATGTTTCCTTAATATCTATTCTTCATAATAGTTGTTTAGGAGACTTTATGATATTACTTCGTGTAAAGAGATTATTGTCATATAAAGTTATAGAAATCATGGTGTGGTTGCTTCCCATGACTTCTTTTATCTCTTCATTATCAAATCATAGTATTGGATATTTTGATAAGCTTTGTGATATCCTGATATAGTCAATTCTACTACTGCTTGTTGCATCCCATTTTGTGGAAGTCTTGTTTTTTTCTTTCCATATGACTTGTGTATCTATAAACCCCCACTCATCAAGAAAATCAAACAGTGGGATTTCAGGATGCCAAGAGGATTTGAATTTTGCTTTGAAAGATAAGGTTCTATCTTCCAAAAGGTTGTAAGCAGCATTAAAGTCTCCCATTATAATTGTGTGAAAGCCTTTTCTATGTTTTGTTTTATTAAGGCTGGTTATTTTCTTTTGCACTTTTTTGCTCCTTTGCTTATCTGATGGAATATAGAACTATATAATACAGATCTTTTTCTTTTTCATCAGCAAGTTGGCAGCTATAATATATCTGTCTTCTTTTTCGATTGATGCCACCTTTTTCTCTAGGTCTCTTCTAATAAGGAGGCTAACTCCTGTTCTAAAGGATGTGTCAGGATTGATGCTATGAAAGTGTTTATAGGTTCCTTGTTTGTCGAAAGCCCATTTGGCATTAGCTTGGGTAAGTTTTGTTTCACATAAACCCATTATAACTATCCCTTGTTTTGTAATTTCTTCAATTAGACTTCTTTGATTTGTCTTATCTGTGATGCCTCTAACATTGTGTTTCCTATCCTAATTACCCTTTTTTATATGTCTCCTATTTCTGCCTGTTCTTTTTCTATTATTATATTTTTTCTTTTTTTATTAAGAAAGATATCACATTCCTTTTGTAAGCATGTTGTTAGTTCTAAATTATTATATTGTTCTAATAAAACCTCTTTTTCTTGTGATTGTTCTCTGCCCTTGTTATTAGTTACTGTTGAGGATAAAGTGGGCATGTTCATCTCTTGTCTCTTTGGGTTGACCATTGCACCATGTTAGAAGCGATTGACTCCTCTTCTACCTCTATTTATCTTGTTTAGGATTGTTTATCCTTCAAGTCTATTTATTCTACCACTCAGTTTTTCAAGGTTGACCAATATGAGCTACAGAGAGTCTTGGTTACCTTCTGTCTCTGATCTGGTATCCTCACTGCTGATATTCTGCTAATGAGTCCTTTGTCTTCTTATTGGCTCTCTATTACTACTGGTAACAGGATATCTAGTTGTTTTATAATTCTCCTGCCTTACTCTATTATTATCCTTTTGTTTTGTTTGTCTTTGGTTTCTAGAGTGTGTAGGTTTTATAGTATAGGAATGATAATAAGAGGAGGAAGAAGAGGATTTTGTGGGTTCATAGCCTGATAGTAAATCTGAAGTTGAGTCATTATCTACGTTGATTTTTTGGGATCTTTGATAATATGATTTTCTTTCTTCACTTATAGAGCTAGTATTTTCTCTATTGCTGGGATTTTTCATGCTCCAGGATAGTCTTAAACCTTGTAAGAAAATGTATTGTTTGCATGGCTTGTCCCTATCCTCTCTTGTCACAAAACAGACAACTGTAAAGTTCTGTTTCTTTAATGTGTACGGGTTTTTGGGAGTATAGCATGCTTTTGCCTGGGTATTATGTAAAGCTCTTGCTATCAAGCTGGTATATGTTTTATTTGTACCTAACAGTCTAGTTGAGTTGATATTTCTCTCGATTAGGATAACATTTATCTTTTTATCAGTCAACTCTGATTTAGTGAAGATGGCTCTGGATGTTTCAGTACCTATAGGTGTTGTCCATGCTTCTGTGAGATCCCATTTAATATATTTATAAAGCTTGAAATAGGTCTTGGCCCTAGTCTTCATCTTGGTCTTATAGATATGGATATTTTGAACTGTTCCATATCTCTTGAGATGTTTAGCTATATAACTTCTGGAAACCTTATGATCTAGATCTATTAGGCTGATATGCCATATATCTGATCTATTTTTTCCTTTAAATTCCTAAAAGACTTTTCTGTTCTATTCTCTTTTGGTTGTATGGATAGAACATAAAGTGTGAGGAGTTATTTGTTGATTAGTAAAATTATCCTCTTTGCGGTTTATCTCTTCTATGTATTTTAGGACATCCTCTTCTTCTTGTACCCAAAAAGTCAACCATTCATTTCCATTGATAAATTCTTTCTTCAAGAGATGTCTTTTTCTCTGTGGTAGTTTCAAGATATTGCTTAGGTAAACCTTGGCTTCTTCTGTTTCTCCTGGAATATTGACTGTCATGGCATCGAGTTTATATATTTCTTCTCTTCCTATAAAATATGGGTTTGTTGATAGGGTGAAGTCCCTATTTCTTGTATCATATGAGTTATAATTACTGATGTTGTTGCTTTTTATTTTTTCTTGAAGCCTTTGTATTTCAGCCTCTTCTTGTTCATGATCACTGGTCATTATGATTTTATTATCTATCATTGACTCAGTATTTACGTATTCTGTGATCTCCATTGGTTGACTTTTTGGCTTCTGTGGATTACTTGTATTCTTGATAATTTCAATGAATTTGTTTTCTATATAGGACTGTAGAAGATCTTCTTTTTTTTCCTTTCCTTGTTACCAGAGATATAGGATATATTGAGTAAGAATCCATTCCTTATAGAATGTTGTTCTGTCTATTTATAGGATATTAGTGATAATACTATCTAGGATAGTAGTCTCTGGTACAAGAGTTGTTTGTTCTATTGGATATTCTTCTTTTTGCTTTACCAACTGTTGGAATGCCTATAGTTCTAAGGTTTCGTCATGCTTTTTTGAAAGCTTGACTAAGGTATTCAAAATATCCTTTTCTCTTTTATTTACTATATAAAGAATACATTGTGCCCTGCCTATGTTGGTTGTGTCATGTGCTTATTGGATGAATCACGTTTCGCAGATTAACTCTGTTTATTTGATTACTTATTAAGATAGTATTACTGGGGTTGCCTAATCTATCCATTGTTTTAGTAGATCAATTATGGGGTAAACACGAGTTGTAGATTGTTTATCTGTTTATTTGTTGATTTTAGTAACACATGTGCTGACTCTATTAAGGGGTAAACCGAATATGAGGAACGTATTTTGTGATTAATTAGAACACGTGTTGATCTTGTTTATCTATTTAGAGACGTGTCACGTAATCTATTGTTATGTCTCTATTGTCCAAAGAGATGTGTTTGTGTTCGTGTTATATACTGGTTGTTTATGTGTTGCTGATATGTTGTTACTAATGATCTCTAGCTGTTGCTCTTGGGTTCTTGACGTCCTCTTGGGTCTTGCAAATTTTGAGTTTTGACTGGTTTACCGGTTGAGATTACTATATTGCTAGGTTCCTTCTAATGTCTAGAAAGATGTAAATCTATACTGGCCTGATTGGAAGTTAAGAGAGTTGATGTTGGGTCCCTTGGCCTTACTGTGATTCAGATTTACTTTTGTTTTCCCTTTCCTTCAAAAGTTGATAGATAAAGTACTAATGTTGTTTTGATATACTTTTCTCCAGGTGACTTGGTTCTAGAGCTTTATATATTGCTCCAAGTGGGGTGATGTAGTTGTGTTTCTCTTTACTGTGTTTGCTGAGCTTGAGTTGTATTATCCTTTTTCTCTAAATAATTATCAAAAAAGGAAATTTTTAGAAAAAAAATAGATCAGCGGTTAATAATAAAAACAAGTAATAATGTGATTCTTATATATACAGTATATATATATATTTTTTTAATCCATAATCATATCACAATGGTATGTCTTTATTGAAAAATTGAAATGAATTTATAATATTTTACAGATTTTTTTAAAGTAACTAACTCGTCTTTATACAAAAGTACTCTAAGTCAGATTTTGGAAACAATATTCTACTCCCCTAATAGATTGATAATAACCCCTATCTATTAGGATTATTGTCAATATTTTGTCACTGTAGATTGCCCGAAAACCAATGAATTTCTAAGTTAAAAAAGGGAAAGAGAAAAAAGGATTGGGGAAAGGGGACAATTCAAGGCCTATCAAAAAAATCCAAAAATAAAAACAACCTTTTATCAAAAGGGATCTACTTAATTGGAATGGTCTTCATGCTTTACTTGAACCTCAGAAGAAATCTTCTTTTTCACTATCTGTGGTATCAGACGAGTCAATCCAACTGGTTTTTCATTTAAATGAGCACTGGATTGGGATATCTTAAGGAAAGCATTTAAACCTCAGCTTTTTCCATTAAAGCTTTGTCACCACTTGAAGAACTTAGGTAAGAGACGGGAGTTTACAATTCATATTACCTATTGCTTGATCTTTTGATGTTATAGAAGTTTTCATTGAGGAACTTGAGCTTTTTTGAAGACAAATATTTCCAGAACCTTCTTTATAATTATCAATGATGTCATTAGAACACATGAATGTAATCAATAGGAGCTTGTTTACATTTCAAAAACTAACATATTTCATGTTAACCAATCACTTTTAGTGAGAATTTGTATTACTAAAAATTCAGGATCAAACTGAGGTAGGCAAAATTTCCCAGAAAACTATGAAAGTGATAGCTCTAAGAGATCCACAAGTGACTGGAAAGTAAAAAATAAGTCTTTCTGTAATCAAAAACCTCTATATACCTTTCGCTTCAAAGGTTAAATAGGCCTTCAGGTACTTCACAATCAGTTCTTCTTCCTTTGAAAACTTTCTTATCATTAATATCAAAGGTGTTACTTGACTTTTCTTAGTCACTTAAAGTCAAGTTTTTGAGTGAATAGATTTGTAAACAAAAGGGAAAGGATAGAAGCAACTCTTGAAGTCATACTTCAAGTTGTTTTAATGAAAGTATTAAGACTTTATTAGTAAAGAAGTATAAAAACTTC
>CAJVPT010006901.1:0-10595 GCA_910592055.1 Acaulospora colombiana
ATACATTGATAAGCTATTTATACTTTTCTAACTAACAATGGGCTATCTACTTTATAATCAGCTATACTAACCCTAAGATTTGCTAAACTTTCCATACTTTTTCAGATATACATGGTTCCCTTATCAGTATCCAAATTTTATCTATAGTTTCTTACCTTGCAACACTCAATCTTTTATGCCAGACTTTCAGGTTTTGGATTCTAGACTGTTACGCATAAATCATGTCACCCACGTAACCCATAACACTATAATAAGGTTTTATGGGTTTATATATATATCAATCACTTTGTTTTTTCCAGTTGTGATTCATATGATGGTAATTGCCATGATTTCTGATCTGTATACTATTGCTTAATCTACAATGGTTAAAATAAGCTCTAGTTGTATATTATTTTGTAATATGAAGATTATTTCTATTTTTATTCTTGATTTCTTATTTGTCTTATAGCTTTAATTAGTATATACTAAAATTAATACTCTAGTTCAAATTTTTAAATTATGTTTTTTATTAATTATATGTCATGCCTACTCAAGTATAAGCAGTATATATTACAGATTTGTTTATTTATATATCTTATATAATAAATTAGTCAATAATATATATTGACAAATAATATATATATAATATTTATAATAGATATATTTAAATATGTGTAACTATATATATATCCTATATAATAATATATATCAATACTACCTATTTAGAAAGATATATAAATTTGTTTTAATTTTTTTCAAATCAATTTTTTGTAAATAGTCTATATTTTTACTTTCTTTAACTAAAGCCTCATAATAAAGTCTATAAAATTTAGTACAGATATATATTTTGCTTTAAGAGTTACACATAGTTTGGAGTTTACTCTATTTATTATTATTATATAATACAATTATATAAGGGATGATCCTATCCAATCTCAAATGTTTGATCAATTACAATTTTTATATAAACTAGTAACTATATTCAGAAATATCAGTTAATTTATAGTTAGACCAATAGATGTAGATTCCATTTTCTTATAGATAGAAGAATTACTTTGGTCTCCTAAAGAATTTCAATCTATATCTTGTGATTTGACTTATAGAGTACTAATCATTATACACTATTGATCTATAGATCTTATGTTTAATTTATTTATTATTTATTATATAATTTTATAATATTTATCTAGGATCTTTAAATCCAAAAAAAAAAACTCTATCACACTTGCATCAAAATTTCTAAAAATTTCCTTTTATAGTAACAACCCAAAGTTCATAAGAAAAAAACCTATATTCGCAAAGAGTTCAATAATAACAAACATGGCATCAAGATTAAGAAAGAAGGACAATACAGTCAACTACACCAAAAAGAGAATCATTACAGGCAGTGGCAAGATCTCCAAACCACTTTTAAAAACAAAACTCGTAAACAAGTTCAATCCTATATCACCAGCCAAGAAACAAAGAACCCACCCAGAACAATTCAATGATTCTAATATATCAGAAGAATGTCAAGACAACCTGGAATAGCAAGAAACAATAGAGCTCAAAGACATGACAGCAAGTAAGCCAATGGAACAGGAACAGGTTATCACAAAAGAAGTCTTCCAAGAAGAAGAAGCAATGAAAATCTCAAGACCAACCTCCCCAATCACGATCGCTTCAATAATACCTGAATATCAAAGTGGAAAAGATTTAAATAATGATGGTCCTAATGACATTACTACAAGTAAATACACTTATGATTAAAGGGATGAATAGCTAAACAACAATAAAAAAGAAGGCATAGACAAAGCAAAACAAGATACGCTCCAACTAGGCAAGGTTTGATGCAGCCCTGAAAAAATACCTGAAAACTTTCTTCAAGAAAAACTCTAGCATATTAGAAACATTTGGGGACATCTGGAATCCCTGAAACACGTATGAGTAGAAAAGCCTACAGAAATATCAAAAATCGTAGTCATCTTTGGTAAATACCATGAGGCTCAAGCTGCATATGAGATCAAGATCACTGATAATGAAATTACCAAACCAAGAGTAGTCTTTCTGATCAGTACTACAGAAAGAAAGAACTGCTCAATCAGGATCTGGGATATTTCCATTAACTACAAAAAACAGGATATCGCCAGCTTATTCAATGACGAATCGACAATAGAATACATTGCACTACAACCAGCAGGGGCCGTCCAATCCGGAACTGTTCAATTTAACTCAACAGAAGTATATGAAGAACAAGCCCGCAAGTGGACCCTATACAAGTATAACTATTGTATGCGCATATTTCCTATAGTAAAACACATATTATAAAGGAAAAACGAACCAGTATAGTGCCACACTAGCTAACTTTCCACAAGGAACCTCTGTTAAAGAAATTCAAGGAATAATAAACCAGATAAATGCACAGGAATGCTACTTCCCCTTGAACCACCTAAACCAGAACAAACGCTTCGTGATCTTGTACTTCAAAGATACACAAGACCTGGACAAAGCAAGGAGTAACACCTTTTAAATCAAAAACAAGAAACTAATCTGGGTATCAAGATCAACAAGGCTTTGTGTCAACTGTGAGGCATATGAGCATGACACCAGCATATGCACCATGACCAAACAAAACTCAACACAAAGGAACATTAGGAACAGACTGGAACAACCCAGACTAGCAACACGTCCACAACAAGGATCACCACCTTCCAGACAAGGCCAAAGACCCATTTCCATAAATACAAACAGCTCAGGACGTACATATGCTAGTGTTACAAAAGGACTTTCCCATATATCAGGACAGACAGAAAAAGTATTGAAAATTCTCAAGCAACTACAGGCAAATATGAATGCTATCAAATATCAAGTTTACATGCTGAATAAAAAGGTAATAGCAATTGAAGCAGGTCCCCATGTCAAAGTGAAGGGGTCAGCCATTATAGACACTCCTATAGAAATTGAATCTCCATCCACAAGTGTAGACTTTAGGACTCTATTACCAAAGAGTGTTGATATCAGACAACAATAAGAAGCAATCAATAGGAGAATTAACTAGATGGAATCCACAATAGAGTCCACCATGAAAGAGATGATGGAGTGTATCGACTTATCAATCGACTCAACAGAATATCAGAACCATTCTTTCAAGCATTCCAAAACAACTATAGATAGAAAACAGGAAGGAAAAAATGTCACAATAAGGCAACCATATATAGAAGAAGAATTAAATACAGAACAAGGAACTTGGAAGATAGAAATAATCAATGTCAGGAATAAACACAGAAGCTGATAAACTAGCACTATTAAAATATTGTCAAGAGAATCAAATAGACATCCTGGGAGTTACAGAAACATGGCTTCTTGAAAGACCAAAATGACGTGATAAAGAGAGAAAATATCAAATCTCATTAACTAAACCAATCCAACAAATACATAGAACAGAAGTTAGTATCTTGATAGAAAGAAAATGGGCAATCCACGTTTACAATACAAAGAAATGTATTAACTGAGGATTGTTGATTGACATGGCCTTCACTGGAAAAATCAGATATAGAATTATAACTAAATATAACTCAGCAAATGAAGCAAAGAAATCAGAGTAAGCAAAGCTATAACGGTGGATCAAAAGTAAGATAGGTAAAGACAAAAGCAAAAATATGATAATAATAGTAATAAGGGATCTGAATGAAATAGCAAACATGAGTCTGGACTGAACAACCAAAAGAAACAATCAAAACAAACCAAGACACATCATTGATACATTGGAAGCATTTGATTTAATAGATACGTTCAGACAAGTCCATCCATCCAAAAGGAGCTATACATATCACATACTTAAGACAAACTATGGGAACAGGCTAGATTACATCTGGGTAATGAATCCCTTACTTCTATATATTATAAGTATAGAACACAGTTCACTGGAAACAGTAATCAAAAGTAATCATAAGCTAGTAGTACTCCAGTTTAGTACGCCACACACTTCATGGGCCAAACTAGTAATCAGAAAGAATAGTAGGCAGAACAAGATAGACTACACAAACTCCAGTCCAAAGCAATGGAACAATTTCAAAGAAAAAATGGATAGGAATGCAGAAAGATTTCTAATCACAAATCCAAAATCGACAGAGGAAATCTGGCAATACTTCAAGGAATCAATAACAGGTGCAGCAAAAACAACACTTAAGAAAAGACATCATAGCAGAACCATAATGACGGTCCAAAAGTTCAAATACAAGTATCTCATGCAGAAATAATTGAAGATTGACAGCATATATTGGAAATGTCAAGCGTGGCTAATGAACCCAGAGGCCAGAACAAAGACAATGAACAGGATAATAGAGGAGAAAATCGAAATGATTAACACACCAACCAGAACATTAAACACACTCCCCTCTTCCAAAGGGAGTCAGAGCAAGGCAGAGAAGAACTACACAAGTGGCTGACTGAAACCAAGGAAATATGGGAACAGAGCAGGCAATATCTAGGATCAGAATTGAACAAGAGAAAGGGAGGGAAATCACCAAATGCATTGAAAATAGGTACAAGCATCTGGAGAAAAACCCCAAGAAAATAATCAACAGTATTTTGGACTGTCAACCAAGATCAATCAATATCCTGAAATTGGTGAAAAGAAAAGAAAATGATGAGATCATGATTATAATGGACCCAGAGACTATAAAATATAAGATCAAGAAACACTTTGAGGAATGGATATGTCCAAGATAAACAAGAAACATCGAAGACTATCCACACTGAAAATAGCAATATAAGCTCAAAGCAAACATCAAAGGGGACTGGTTTAGCAACACGCTAAAACTGATATATACATCAGGCATACAAAATGCAATATATAAAGCAAAGAAAACTAGTACACTGGGATCTTCAGAAATTCCTTATATCATGCTAAAGAATCTAGGGAAGGCTGGATTACAGTTATTGAAGACACTGTTTAACAAAGTGTTAAAGGAAGGGGAGGTCCCTAACGACTGGAAAAAAGATAACATATATCCCATATTCAAACCCAAAGACTGGATGGGAGACATCAATATAATATGACCAATCACACTTTTGAAGACAACAAGAAAGTTATTTATGAGCATCCTAACAGAAAGGATAGTGAAGACATGTATCAAACACAAGATACTTTGTATCAACAACTGGGCAGGACTACCTGGAGGAAGCACATAAGAACCGATCCACATTCTAAACAATGTGATGGAGGAAGCCAGAGAGTTCAAGAAAGAAACCTGGATATTTAGCCAAGACATTAGTAAAGCATATTATTCCATTAATAAAGACATATTGATTCGAGCTCTTAAAAGAATTCACATACCAGAAAGAATAATAAGTATCATGGACAACCTATTAACAAACAGAAAAAATAAAGCCATCATGGCATATGGTCTGATAA
This sequence comes from Acaulospora colombiana, assembly GCA_910592055.1. NCBI lineage: Eukaryota > Fungi > Glomeromycota > Glomeromycetes > Diversisporales > Acaulosporaceae > Acaulospora > Acaulospora colombiana. The sequence goes on from CAJVPT010006901.1 coordinate 5,375, forward strand.
AAGAATATACCATCCATGATGGAATTGATCAAGGGGTCGCCATTTCTTCAATACTATGGAGAATTTTCTATGATCCTCTATTACAAGAAATTGAGGACAGATACACAGGGTACACAATGGAGACCAATGTTCCAGTAGATTTGACACCACCAGACAAAGGGAAAAGGATTAGCAAAATAATAAAAAGAAACAATATCACTGCATTGGCTTATATGGATGACACAACATAGTTTGCAAACAGTCAAGCCTCCATGCAGGCCATTTTAAATAAGGTAGCAGAGTTTATAAAGATAAATAACATACAAGTCAATAGTGAAAAATCATCACTGATCTGTGTTAATGTAAGTAAGGTGAACAGGAAAACAAGCATCAGTTAAATGGAACACAGATCCTCCCATTACAACAGAGTGAAGTAACCAGAATTTTAGGAGCATGGATATCAGAAGATGGGAAGAAAGTATATTAAAAAGACATTATCAAAAGTAAAGTAAATATTACCACAAGAATGTTAGCATAGAAGAAAATAACTGATAAACAGATCCATTATATTATTGACCATGCCCTTTACCCAGCAATAGAATATTTGTTGAATGACCTAATTCTCTCAGAAAAAGAATGTGACAAAATAAGTAGCAAAATCAACAAAGTCTTTAGGCATAAGGCAGGACTATCGGCAACAATCCCAAATAGCATCATCCATACAGACTTTGGATATAAACTATTCAACTTATGGGATAGACAAATTCTCATATATGGAAAGAATCTCTACAATAGATTGAACAGTCACAATTTAAGTGGCATAATAACACAGTTTAGACTACAACACTTTCAGAACGAATATTGGTCTAATACATTAATCCTGATAGACAAACAGCTTTTCTGAACAAAAAGAAAAAGAAGCTTGACAAATAAGATTCTTAACATGCTCAAACATCAAGGCATTATATTTGCTCAGTAGAACACACATGATTCGGAAAACCAGTTAGGAAGAAAGGTAAAGCAATCAAGAAAATGGTATCCAAGAAATGGTACGACAAACATAGGAACTCCCTCCGATGTAGAGAAATTCTTTTTTATAATCAACTATTCAATGACGATCAAACAAGAAACTTATCATGGTAACAGGTGAGAGCCAGATGAGGGAAACAAGGCAGGATATCTCTCTAGTTCAAGGAACTAAATGATATCATAGCCGGTAAGATAGCAACAAGAATAGAGGAGCAGAAAAGGATAGTATTCATCAACAATGACAGTATCAGTTCACCTGTAATAAACAAATTCTGGACCAACACACCAGTGCTACCCACCCAATAACCATAGACAATAAAGTGTCTAGCAACAAAAAAGAATGAGACAACAATAATAACAAAGAAGAAGAAACTCAGAGACAATCAACATATAATAGTCAACCATATGATTCAGGAAGAACAGACATTCCCAATATTCAAGTGTAAAGGCTGCTTCTTCAACAATCCAGAACTCAGGAAAGATTACAAAGATCAATAACAATGCATAATGTCCCAACTTATGACAAGGTTTGTCAATATACATTTTCAAAAAAGTACAAAGGGGTGCCTTTCCAGCCAACAAGAAACCAATATGAAGAAACCCTACATTAACAGACTACAATTCTCTCCACAAAGTATAGAGCATGCCCTAAGAAAAATTGACATATGGCTCTTTGATATAACCCCCAACCATAAACCTCGATCCAATATCAAACATAAAAGCTTTAATCCATAAGAGGCTGAAAGGTCCTTCCAGGACACTTCTCAAACTTTAACAAATAGCACAAGAACTGGTCTTACATGACAATCTACAGATACACACTAATGGCTTATTCTCAAGACACTATAGGGACAGCAGGATGGGGATAGGCTGGGTAGCTATGACAAAGGAAGAAATAGAAGTTGCAATATTCCAAGCTAAAACACAAGACACTCCATTCTCTATGAGAGCAGAGCTTACTGTAATATTAATAGCAATCTGTACAATGAGTGTACACAAGAAAGTGAAAATCCTAACAGACAGCCAAGGAGCAATTAATGTGATAAAGAAGATACTTCAAAGGATACATAGCGATAAAGGGAAACAAGAACGCCTGAATGGTAGCCTGGTAAACACAATCTGCGAAATTATAACATCACAAAATATACAAGTCATCTGGACCAAGATCAAGGGCCACTCTGGAATTCATGGAAACGAACAAGCAGATAAACTCACAGCAACAACACTAGCCAACAATTATAAAGACATAGTCAAGATTCAAGAGTTAAACACTACAAGTGTTATGGCAACACTCAGATGGGACCAATTCTTTATAGACCTTTCCTTCAAAATAATTGGGAAGATTTTACTCAAGACTAAATGGGCAAGTGGAGAACTCTAAGACACACACAAGACTGGTTAAATGGATTCAAAGCCAAGAAGATTGATTGAAACATGACTATGCAAACAATTACACTATTCAAAATCACAACAACGCAAACAGATGCCAAGAACCATAATGACAGGACATTTCGCTTCAAGACATGGCTTAACGAGCATCCTACAATGGGCAACCTGCATAAAAGAAAACGGCACCTATATAAAAGCCCTATCTGCACAATTTGCAGGAAGCAGGAAGAGAAAGACTTGCACCTCTTTACATGTGAACCCAACAAGACAAGACTAATAGAAAAATACACCATATTTCTTACACAAGAATATATAGCCAGAATAAATAGTCACAAACAAACAGAATCTATGCTAAACAAATGAAACCATTTACTCCCTCCAAGAACACCAGCAGACCAGACAAAATAGAATCAGATAGTGGATTGGACTGACATTATCAGAGGAGTTATCAGCCACAAAATAACAAAAATAGTGGAGAAAATCACAGGGAATATCGAATCAGCAAAAACTGCAATTAAGTCAACCACAGTACTGTTTTGGGAGGAAAAGAAGAGAGTCTGGAAACTAAGATGTGAATTGGTAGTAGAGTGGGAAAAACATAGGGAATAACAAAAAAAATGAAAAAAAGATCAACAAGTGATATCAACAAATACCTAAAAGATGAGGAAACATCACTGAACAATAAAGTATCCAACATTGTTATACAGTTATAGATAGATTTAACAAACCACAACACGAAAAATATCATACAAAATAGTTTCTCGATTAACTCTTTATTTTTCATAAGTATTAGTATTAGCAGAGTCATGACACGCTAATATTCACCCACCTGGGTGAACTGTAGCAAGTCGCAGGGTTCGAATGATACAGAGTCTATAGTTTTTTTCCTATCATAAATGTATTTTCTCGCAATTGAATTTGTGTATATAAGAAGCTATTAATGATTAAATAAAAATTACAGGCATGATTTTGCCAGCTTAAAAAAAAAAAAAAAAAATCTAGGATCTTTAAATCCAAAATAACAAAGTCATAAATTGGCTAACCTTTTAAAATCAGTTTAATCTAATCAATATTTTTAATACCTTTTTCAAGACCAATAAAAACAAAAGCTTTTTAACTAACCTAACTTATAATAAGCTTCCAGTTCTATAGATATTTTTTAAAAAAAAAAACCAGATATATTTACTATAACTACTTGTCCAATATGCGAACTTTAAGAAAAGATATTAGGATATTTCTTTGAATAAGCTACTATTAGAGAAACCAGAAAAAATATATAGTAAAAAGTAAATGAAAAAATTATTAGTAAAAAGTTAAAGATAAGAAAGAAGTCCAAACTATAATAAATAATTGAATAGATAAATAGTTAAAAGAAATTTAGAAATCTGTAGGGGTCTTTTTATTACTATCTGTAAATATATGAAAAAAGATAAACATATTTTTTGAAAAAGTATCTCAAAAAATAGCTTAAGATCTTATCTGTAACTATACAAAATATAATTAACAAGTTCTATCAAAATATTCAAGTAAACTTTAAAAAGAAGAATTGAATGAGTTACTATATCAAGTTATAGAATAGAAAAAGAAGTAGAAAATTATGGAAAAAGATAAAAGAAACATAAGACACAAGTATATACCTGATATATAAATTGAATAGGATCAAAAAGTATCACTATTACTATTTAAAGACCCAAATTTGGAAGGAACTAAAGAAAAAGAAAGAAATATGTATATAGCAATTATTAAGAATTGGGTTTGTTATAGAATCAAATAATTGGATTTTTAATTATAGACAAAACTTAGAATAATCTATAATAATGACCTATAGGCAATGATTTTATTAATTAGAAAAGTTATCCAAATTAGTAAAGAAATGAAATATTATTTTCTAGGTTGTATTTAAAGAAATGGTTTTTTGATGATGAGTGAGTTAGTATGTGAAAGTCACAACAATTTGTAAATATCTAGTATATATATAATAAAGATATGTCATACTGATTTGACTAGGGTTAAAAAAATAATAATATTAATTTTATAATATTTTTTTATATTTTTTTAATTTTATTTATAATTTAGAGATTTTTAGTTACAACTTCAGATTATTTTGATTATTATCCTCAATTTTTAATATATTATAAATATAAACTACCTGTTTTATTGATTTTATCAATTTATTTTCTCTACTTAAGGTTTTATATACAAACACAATTCTTTTTTAATTTTTTCTAAATAATATTTTAATTAATACTTTTAAAATATTTTATGAATTTTTAACTTTTATTTATTTTTTTATATTTTGTTTTTGATTATAACTTTATTTATTTAAATATTGTTATTATATAGATCAAAATTTTTAGCATATTTCTTGAATATTTTTATTTTTAGCTAAACCTTTTTAAAAATTTATACTATTATACTAAAATTTTTATTTTTTAAAGTATAATAAAGTTTTTAAAACATTTTTTGATTTTTTTTTAATATTTTTAATATATACTTTAATGTTAAATATAATTATGTTCAGGGATTTTTAATCAAAAACTAAAAATATAACATTTTTAATTTTTAATATTATAATACTTTGAATATATCTATATTGTTTTTAAACTATAATAAAATAAATATTAATTAAATAATGTTAAATCCAATAATTTTAATAATTAACATATAAGGCTTAGGTAAAGTCTTTCTTTTTGCTAAACCTCAACCCATACACAAAAAAGATATTTGCAAGAAATTTTTTATTTTTTTGTTAATAAAGTCTTAATACTATTCTCAAATCAACTTGAAGTTTTACTTCAAGAGATATTTTTAAACTCCCTTTTTT
>CAJVPT010006902.1:0-10594 GCA_910592055.1 Acaulospora colombiana
ATACTATATGTATAGCTTACAATTGTTTAATAAAGCACACATAACTAGCCTGACAGAGGGTTTAAAAAAAAAAAAAATTATAGTTTATATAATATTTGTTTATTCATATTATTTTTTTTTTAATCCAACTGATAGGACAAAGCTTTATTGAGATATTCAGTAGTATATTTTTTAAATTACAAGAGAATTCATATATAACCTTATTTTTAATTATCTATTTCTTTCTAATATATTAATTTTACTATTTAGTAGTATTATTTTTATTAGTTGTTCTATTCTGTCTGTATTTATAGTATTTTAAGAATCCACTATTAAACTTCTTATTCTAATATTTAATAAATTGTAATATATGTTTCTTATAATATTCTTGCTTATTTTTTGATGATAGTAAATACCATAAATAATCCTTGTCATATTTAGTTCTTAAAGAACTAATTTAAACCTTAATTTATATAGGTATAATAGTTATGTATTGATATCTAGGTGGTTTAATAATATGTTTTATTAGTGATATATAGTCTTTAATTATAATTATTTTTAATTATTCTTTAAGTATGACCTACAAAAGATATTCTTTGATCAAACAAGACTTTAGATCTCTTCCAAACATATCTATTTACTACAGCTCCCATCATGATACTAATACTAATCACCAGTCTATATATTTAACTATCTTCTTTGATAGCTATTGATTTTATAATTCATATAATTTTCCATTAATGATCTATTACATTTTTTATTGATATAAATAACTAAAGTCTTCTATATCTTTTATAAGGATATTTTTCAAGAAAAAGTAAATGTTTATATTTTTGTTGGAGGCTTGAACTAATTAGAATCTTTTTTGACTATTTTAGTATTTTCATATATTCTAAGTAGTAAGGACTTTTATTTTTCTAGCTATAATTTTTATTTACTTAGAAATAATATTGTATATATAATGATTTATATATATTAAATGTACTATATACTATATATATTAATTAACTCATTAAGAAAAATTATACAATACTTTTTTAATTTTTCCTAGAACAATTTTATAAAGTAATCTAATTATTAGACCATTGTATTTGCTCTAACCTATCTTTAGATTTGTAATTTTGATATAATTCACAAATTTTTTCTTTTATTAAGGTCTTTCAATAATAAACAATAACAACTGGTTATACTTTTAAGCATTCTATTGATACAATATTTTATTCTCTTCAGAACTTTAATTTTTTTGACTTATAGCAATCTCTTGCAATTGATAAGATCATTAAAATATCTAATATCAATTCAATCTTTATTTTAGTTAACCATGAGATCAATCCTATTTATTTACATTTTATCAGAACACTAATAAGATATTGATTATTTTACAATACCTATAAACTGACTTGATCCAATAAAGATCAGCTATATGTAACACTATAAAGTAATATATTTTTTCATTTTAGTTATCAATAAGATAATCAGGTCTATGTCCAATAACATTTTACTATCACCTAATAGAATATTGAATTTATTATATATAATATTTTCACTTGACTCTTATATAATATTAAACTTTGGATCTTGTAATTGTGACCTGAGAACATTACTACTATGCTATAGATCCATAGATCTACTATTCATATTATTGAATTACATAATTAATAATAGATCTAAGATTTTTATAGAATTTAAGAAATATATTTATATCATATATTATATATATTCTTGTTTATATTTTACCTAAATATAAAATAATCAATTTTAATCATCAACTAATCAATTTATTTAAAATTTAATATAGCAAAAAATTCAAAATCAATTTAGGTTAAATAAAAATTTTTAAAAAATTAAGAAAAAATCATTATACACTAAAAAAAGAAATTATTTTTGCTTATAATAATATTATTAATTTATCAGGTTGACATAAAGTTATTGATTTATATTTTTTTTTAAACTTTGAGATCTCTATAATAAAAAGAAGAAGAATATTTTTTCATTTGATTTTTTTTTTCTAAAAAAGTTTTTTGCTATTAACTTCTTAAATAAAAAGTTTTTAAAGAAAAAAAGTAAATAAGAAAGATAGAATATAACTACTGTTAAATAAAGTTTATTATTTTAAAAATATAAAGTTTTAAAAAATTATTTCTTTGAAAGTGATAATTAGAAATTTATAGGAATTTCAAAATTATATATTATATTATAAAAATAAAAAATATTTAAATAAGAACTTAAGAAAAATAATTAAAAAAATAATAAATTTATTAATTAAAAATAAATAATTTTAAATAATTTTAAATAAAATTAAAATATAAAATAAAATAGAATATAGTATAATAATAAAAAAAATAACCAAAATATAAAGAAAGATATTATAAAAAATAAATAAAATAAAAAATAAATAAACTTAAAAAACTTAAAACTTTAGAATTGTAAACTTTAGATATAAAATCAATTATATTATAATCTTTAATAATAAAAATAAAAAGTTTTGAAAAGAAACGCCAATACTTTAATTAATCTGTACATTTGATTTTATCCATCAACCAAATTTGAAGAAGATCGGCGGACGTGATTAACCAACTTCAATAGCTTTCGGAATTAATTTCAGATCGCCTAGATATATGCACCCGACACTCAACCTCTTAAAGCAACAACTCAGGGTACAACATGTACGCCGTGGAATGTTAGGTGGAATTCGCGCGAAATTTGGTTATCCCATTCGCGAGCCGGAACCAAAGTCACCGGTGGTCAAAGAGAAAAGATCGAAAAAGGTACGCGAGAAACCACCTTACATGGAGCAACGCACCTACAAACAGGCGAACAAGGGTCTTTACGCCGGTGCGCATATCCAATTTGGCAATCAAATTTCCGAGTTCGGTAATAAATCTCGACGCACGTGGAAGCCCAATGTGCATCTTGTAAAATTATACTCGGAAGCATTAGACAAACGGCTTGAGATTAAGTGTACGCCTCAAACGTTGAGGATTATCGATCGAAGAGGTGGATTGGATAGATATTTGTTGGGAATGAGAGATAATGAGTTGGGCAAGAGAATGTATTATCTGAAACATCGGATCAAGGGTATAATTGAAGGGAAGGGTGATGAAGTTGGAAAGTCAAAGAATAGTAGAGATAAGAATTGAGAAATAAAATTCATGATTTCTAGTTATTTCATTCATTAGATGTCTGAAATTTAGTTATTATATTTCTCACATTTTTTTTCAAACTGCCCATAACCATGAGACGAGTTCATACTCATCGAACCGACAAACTGGAATAAGACGTGGTTACTTAAAACGTGTGTCTCGAACATTCTTTCGATAAACAGAATGCTTGAATTCTTCAACATTTGTGAAATGTTTAAGTTCTAGAAACGTGTTTTTTTTTTTTTTTTCCAGAAAGAAGAAACAACTAAACATTTCTATGACTTTCACCTGTAAAAAAACATTTGTCTGAGTCAAAAACTTCCGAAAAAAAAAAGATAAATTTAATCTCATATCAAAGGAATTATATTAAATCCTACGCATAACCAAGTACTCTATAAAATAATTTCCTGAATTTGGTACTGTACAATATTTTTATATTATGTATGCATAACTAATAATAAAAGAATCCTAGATTACAGATTAAAATAAATTAGTGTTTCTATTATAAATCCAAAAGCAGGTTTTCAACGATATTATCACCGAGATTAACGGTGTTCACATTATACGGATTCGCTTCAAAAGTTCCAAAGGACCTGTTAGCATGTTTATATAATTAATGTTATTAAAATGTAACGTCGCTACGTCATTTAGAATCTTCAAGCTCGAGCTTACCCTGATAACAGATCGCCAAAATCTGAATCATGATTTCGTCGTTGTCCAGGATATCTGCTATTTAGTACTGGAGATGGCACTAAAAACTTCGGTTTGGCATTTTGAATGAATGTTTGTGGAGATTTATGATATATAGATGCAAGACTTGAGATATGTAAAAGAAGTTCGTCTAGCATAACAGGTTCCATGTTGTCACTTTCGGTAGAAATACGTGGTTTATCCGATAAGACGACGGCCTTTAAAAACATAAAGTTAACAGAATTCACGTGTAAGAATTTTTTTTTACAAGATCTTACCTTTGCGGCAACCGGATCGGTGGATAACAACCGCCAATAAATATATCCTCTATCGCGCAAATCGGGATTATCAACATCTTCCGTCGCCCACCTCAAAACCTTGGGGACCAGCTCTTGCCCAGCACTAGGCCTCTTTATAAACAATTTAACGGTAGCTGTCAATAATGATAACTGAACCTAAAAATGACGGAGCCAGTCAATTTTCACTTATTAAAGTTCATGGGTAGAAATAGTATAAGGAAATACCTCAACAGGCTCCTCCAGGAAAGTAAAAAGAAAATCGTCTAATAATTCGTCCGAATTCTCGATACGATCTGCATACTGACCAATAATCCATATCATCGCAGCTTTTGCTTCTGGTTCATCCAGATTGTCCAAGTTTTCACACAGTGTTCCAATTATACTCTCGTATTGATTTGGATATTGTCGGAATATGTCCTTGTCAATGTGACAACTGTAATGTCACTCGCCGTCACATAAAAATATTCTAATGTGATATAATTTTAGAACTTAAATACCTTTATTACAACAATAGCCTCTTGCACAACATAATTAACCTTTGTCTGTATAAGTTCCAACAGAGCGGATATACAACGGTCAGCTGTCGATTCTATTTTAACCGCCAAACGACCAATAGATCGTACGGCCTTTCTCACAAAGTCAACATCGATTTCTGTTGCATACCTGTTTAAATTTTGGAATCAATATTAATTAGCTATTCACTAAATCAGTAGAAACACGCTTTAGCCGTGCAAAACGAAATGCATACTCTTTTAATTCCGATAAAACCTGGTCCACGTTGATCGCATTAGACAAACGATACATGATTTCAAGTTTAGCTAATTTAACGTAAATAGGATCATTGTATTTACAGAAGAAAACTTTGATGTCGTTTCTCAGAACATCGGGCCTTCGTTGGATGATCAGAAGGATGTTCCGAAGGGCCACATATTGGACTTCAGGTCCGCTCGAGAGAAGGGTGACTGTTATAAAAATCAAAAAAAAAAAAAAATTATTATTATTATTATTATTTTTTAATTGAGTTCATCACGACCCTAAAAATAAACCGGATGATCTATTACCTAATGGAGGCGATAATTTTTTACACATATTAGTTATGTCTTCTTCTTTGGTCATATAATTTAGTAGATACATTATCACTTTGACAGCGGTAAGAACAACACTGGAATTAGCATGTTGCAACCGTGGGGCAATTCGTTCGCACAACAACTCAGCGTCACCAATTTCCTGAGGCACAAACAGCATCAACGCTTCTAATATATATGTCTGACCCCACCTGGAACAAAAAGAAAAAATTTTTTTCTTTAATATATTATCTCAATTTTTTAACAAAAGTATTTGCATATACGCACTCTGAACATTCATTTAGGGCAGCCACTAGTTTGTTGGAAACTGTCATATTCAATTTTAGCGATATGTTATCCGATCTCTCGGATATTTCAGTCAATGCAGCAACAGCGTTCGCGACGACCTAAAAATTTGAAAGTGGATTAATCGAAATTCGGATCAAACGACATTCAACGTGTGATAAATGACATAATATTGATACCGTAGGATTTGCATCAGCGAGCAGATCTCTCAGTAAATCTATGAAGCCTTCACTTTCAACAAGTCCTTTATCATACATGTATAATTTGGCAACAGCAATTGCAGCCGTCTTACGAACATATGGATCCTGATCACGTAAACAATGTCGCAGAGGGTCAATCAACGCGTCAACTATCTTATCGACATTGATATATCCCATGGTTCTAATCGCCAGTGCACGGATCAGTGGGTTGTGATCCTCGGCGTCCTATGAAAGTCTGAACACGTTTGTCATCTATAGTTCTTTCGAAAACAAACCTTAGAGAAAATAATTGCTTTACCTTTATGAACGTGGGTATTGCCATAACTGCTATATCCGGCTTCGTTCTCGAATAATTGATCAAATAAAGATACACCATTTTTTTGATTTCTAGCACCGGAATCTGCATGCAATTAATTACATCAGGAAATAAAGGGGACATATCGTTGCCCATTGTCATGTTGGCCACAATCTTCTTAAGTACTGTCTTCTTCTTTGTGTGCTGCTTATCCTTTTTTTCCGAGTTCAACTCCGTACGGAGTTCATGGATTTTTCCTTGATTATGATATTAAGTTCGTCGTCAAAAAAGTGAAGAGCTTGAGGCCTTACGAAAAACCTCGTCGACAATCACTGACTAACCTCTTTGAAAGTATTTAGCATCCGACATTTTAAGGTGGTTAAGGTAATGGTGGTAATTACTTGACAATGATTCTTTAAATTACTAGTCGAATACATTTTTAGTAAGTAACACACTTAATGCATGGTTTAATCATAACCAATCAGAGGTTAAATTATTTATGAATTACAAAAACGTTTCTTCCATTGTGTGAAATGTGTAGTAAGCTCCATTTTTCAACTTCGTTGCGTCACAATGTCATACGCGACAACTTCAAAGTTAAATTCTGGTTGATAAATGATAAATCCCGAAAATACTACACAAATTCGATAAATCCCCGTTCTTTTTTATATGAACCCCCCGAAGAAGAAACGACCGATCTCCCCTTGGAATGTGTCGCTCCTAAGGAAGTCCTGCCTCTTCTTCGCGCGATCCAACTAAATAAGAAGGCAGAAGCATGGAAAATTTATCGAGATCTCAACAACGCGAAGAAACTCCATCTACTATCGCCCATTCAACATTCCTTAGTATTAAAATTCTTTGACATTAGAAAACTTCCAAAAAAAAACTCGTCCAGCATTAAACTTTTCTCGGACCAACTTCTTTATATTTTCAGGCAAATGGAGTTAGTTGGTCACCAACCAGGCATAATAGACTACACCCACATGTTAAATGTCTTTAGCCGAATAAGACATAGCAGGATTTGTGAAAATCTTTGGGTGGAATCCTCGAAGAAAGGAATCACACCTACCATATATATGTACAATTCCTACTTGGCCTCTTGCTTGCACCGAGAAAGACCTCTCCTGAAGAAGGCAAATTACATTGTGGGGAAGCTCACGAGAAGTGGGTTGAGAGCTAATTTGACAACTTATTCATTACTGGTACGTTTGCATTGTTGTGCACGAAATTTCGAAGCCGCTCAGAATATTCTCGATAATAAATTTGACTTACAAAGAAATTTGGATGCTGAATCACATTGGGAATTGCGATATCACATATGGGCAATCGTTCGGGCGCTGAGGTCAATGATCAGTGCGTACGGTTATAAAGGTGACTTATCAGCGATGGACAATTGCTATAGAATTTTAAAATTTTACGACAAGCCAGACATTCAATTGTTCAACACCCTCATCCTCCATTCTTGCAATAATTCGAGCATCCAAAGGGGACAACAGTATTTTGACGAGATGTTATCTTGCAATGTCAAGCCGGATCAACAGATATTCCGTCTCCTGATAAAATATTTGTGTGACAAAGGAAAGACTAGAGCTTCCTGTGAACTATTGGAAACAATGAAAGAAAAATACAATTTAATTCCCTCGGATTATATCTTGGTGAACATATATAAAACCATGATCATGAAGAAAAGGATAAAGGATGCAAATGAATTTGCCGAAAAATGGAAAATCCCAACCAGTTGGCTGGCAAAAAATAAAAGCATTAAACATATTTCTCAATAATGTAAAAATATGGAAATACATTAATTTTCCCGGACTTTAATGGATCTTGTTTATATGGGTGTTTACAATGATGGTTAAATATAATATAATTTGATTAATGACTCTTCAAAAGCAATTGCTTATCTTTGGACTTTTTTGAAAGAATTTTCTTCATTTTATAAATCCATAATTATTTGTGTATTATCTTTTTTTAAAGTTCATATCTTGGAAATTATCATTCTTAATAAAAAAAAAATATTTGTTATCATTTATTTAAATTATTATTTTTTCAATTTTTATTTTTTATTTTTATTTTTTTTGGGGGGGGGTTAAACGAAGCCAAGTTTATTACTGTAAAGCCACAGCGTGACTGAATACAAATTACATAGTGCTATACTTTGAAATCTATCCAATTTACATCTTGCTTTTTCTTGTAACCTTGTAAATTAAGTGATAAACCCATTTTTGCGACAAGTAGCTATTACAGCCAAGTAGCCATTACAGCCACTATCAACATCTACGTGGCTTGTTGCCAGAGGAAGCCCTACTACCCCTCTTCCTACATCTGTATTCCCCTTTCTAGCTTTCATCAGGTCAAGATACAGGACCCCTTTCATATCTTGTTCCACTTAGTATTCCTTTTACAATACTTATTACAGTATACCTACAGAGTACCCATGTGGAATCTTTGATGTTATCTTATTTCACCAAAAACCCTTTTTACATGATCTATTATAACCTGCCTATGGAAAGATTATGTGGAGTCTTGGATAGATCTTAATTTAATAGAGACCTTTCTCTAACTAATATACTTGAGTTCCATTAGTATTCAATTTTTATGGCTAGCAGATCTTCAATCTATCTGCAAAAGTTTGTAGAACCTGCCATATATGATGAGATAACTTTAGTATTAAAACTGACTGAAGCATCTTATGATCTTTGATTATCCCATAATTGAATGGGATCTTGACCTTAAGTGATGGTAATTGTTATCATGAATCAGATAAGATCTTCCTATACCATCTAAGCTTAAGTGATACTACCTTGCAATGATATTGAACTCAGAAACAATACTTGATGACCTAAGAGCACTACTACTATACTATTAACTCACAAATCTTTTTTTCAATTTTTATATTATTGATAAATTTATTTATTAACTATTTAATTTTAAAATAACAAAAAAAAAAATTTTTTTTTTTCAAATATAAAGTATTTTCTTTTTTAATTTATAATTATACTATTATAATATATCTTTATTAAAATAGAAAAAAAATTTTTTTTTTTTTATTAAGTCCAATAGGCAGGATAAACCTTTATTGAAGAATCAGTAGTATATTTTCAAATTATATAAGTGATTTATATAATTTTTTAAACTATCTATCCTAATCAAGTCTATCAATTTTACCATATGGTGATATCATTTTTGTCAGTTGTCTTGCTCTACCTAGTTCAATAGCATTCTGAAGATCTATTATAGACTTCATATTTTTTTAATCTTCAAGGGGCTTGTTATCACTTAATAATGATGGATATCGTGAATGATTCTTATTGTATATAATCCTCAGAGAGCTAATTCTAATTTTGATTATTTCATATATAGTAATCATGTATTGATATTCAGGTAATTCAATAGTGTACTATGCAGATAACATATAGTCTTTCATTGCAATTATTTTTAACTACTCTTCAGGTATAACCTATAGAAAGTATTGTTTCCTTAATAGAATGAAGCCTTAGATTTCTCTCAAACTCCACTTGCTATGATTCTTATCATGACATTAATACTAATCACCAGTCTCACTACAAGCTATCCTTTCTGGTAGCCATTGGTTTCATAATTCTTAGGATCTCTCATTAATTCAAGTTTGTTATGATCCATTATATTTTTTGACTGATACAGATGATCAAAGTTTTTCAAATCTCCCATGAGGGTGTTTTTCAAGAAAAGACAAATGTTCATATTTTCCATTGGAGGCATGGACTAATTAGGATTGATTTCTGGCTTTTCTTTCAATTTATTTATATATTTTGAATAGTAAGAATCTTCTCTTTTTTTGCTTAGTACTAAAACTGATCAGGATCTGTGTGACCTGTTTTATTATATAGAGATCAAACAGTGAGTTTCTATAGGTTGTTTATGTCTAAGTATGCATGTGGCTGATTAGTATGCATTCTTGTATAATGTAATCTATAATATAAATACTGTTCTGAAATGGGATTGAATCAATAATTTGCAAATGGTGATCTGAAAGCATACCCACTGCACTATTAATCCACAAATTATTATTGAAATAGAAATATTAAATAAACATCAGTATTTTTGTATAAACTATTTATATAATGACCAACTTACTTTTGTATATTATTAGCTAAAGGACTATATTACTTAAAAAATATGAGAAATAATTATGTAGACTAATGGTTGTAACTAACTCTTTCTGCTGATTTTCTGATTACATACAAAAAAGATGTTCACAAGAAGTTTTATACTTCTTTACTAATAAAGTCTTTACACTTTCATTAAAATAACTTAAAACTTGTCTTTATCTCTCCTACCCTTCTATACTTGTTATAAACTCCTTTAAATAAAAACTTAAGTCTCTAGTGGCCTGAAAAGACTCAAGTACACACTTTCTCTACTAAAGACAAGAAGGTTCTAGAAAGTAAAAGGACTGACAAGTGAAGTGTCATCTTACAGAGCTAGAAGGGATAAGAAATAGAGATTTTATT
The DNA here is from genome assembly GCA_910592055.1 of Acaulospora colombiana. NCBI lineage: Eukaryota > Fungi > Glomeromycota > Glomeromycetes > Diversisporales > Acaulosporaceae > Acaulospora > Acaulospora colombiana. The sequence goes on from CAJVPT010006902.1 coordinate 10,470, forward strand.
GATAGAAAAATGCTTATTATCCACCTTCTTACATACTGTTTTGTATCCTCTTAAAGTGTCTATTGTTTTTCATAGTTTTCTTGAAGGATTTTGCCTATCTTAGTTTGATCCTGAATTTCTGGTAG
>CAJVPT010006903.1:0-10593 GCA_910592055.1 Acaulospora colombiana
CCATTGGGTTCACTATTTCTTAGTTGTAGTAATTGTTGTGAGGCCTATAGGGTGGAGTATTCGTCATATTTTCTTGAGAGGTTGACTAGAGTATTTACTATATCCTCTTCTCATTTATTGACTATTTGTAATATACATTGTGTTCTATTTATGTTTACTGGCTCAGAACTATTGATAAGTCACGTGAATGCTTGTTTATATTTATCAATAATCTATTTTTAGGTCACAAATAAACCTTTTTGAGCTTGTTATTGTTTATGTGTTTCAATTAGGTAATATGGAAAAACCTTGTTTGTTGTTTTGATATATTTATTTGTTTATATTGATGATCCTATCCTACTTTGACAATTGCTGTTGTACTTGTGTGAAGTGTCAATCAACTTGTTTGGATAACAAGTTGTATGTGTATGTGCATGTTTTGCTTGTCAATTTTACGTGTGTGCTTGTTTGGCTTGTCTGGCTTTTACATGTTTGTATTCACATAATCAGATCAAAAATAGGTATGTTGTTTATGTATATATGTATATTTAGACTGTCTTGTCTTTAGGGAGCTTTGATATCCTTCTGGGCCTTTAAGTAATTGGAGCAACATGATTTATCGAATAAGCTTAGTTGCTTTTTGGGTTCCTTACAGTGTCAAGAAAGATATTAACTTGCACTGGCCTGGCTGTGAGCTATATGAAGTTGATATTGGCTTCCTTTTTCTGACTGTGAATCAGTTTATAGGTTTCTTTTTTTTCTCCTAAAATATTAAGAAAAAGAAGTAAAAAAAGTTAGTAAAGCAGTGTATACTTTTTTCCTTGATGGTTCTAGGTAACTTGTTGTATGTATGTTGAAAGTGCCTAGTAGCTTGGTTTAAAGGATAAAAGGATATGTTGTTTTTTCCTTGTATGTTTGAACTGGTTCACTTTTTCCAAGAAAATTACCAAAAAAGGAAATTTTTGAAAAAATGAGGATCAGTGGAAAGAGTTTTTAAATATTATTAATATAAAATTATTTATAGAAATATTTGAAGAATTAAAATATAGTTTTAAAGAGTTTTCAAGATTTTTAAATTCTAGTATTAAAGTTTTATTATTCTTTGAGAGTTTTTTAAGTATTTTACTTATTGTATTGTTTAAATTTTTTGAAAATTTCCAAAGTCTATTTGAAAATATAAATGTCTTTGGAGTTGTTGAAAGTTTTTTAGAGCTTTGCGAAAATTTATTAATTATTAAATTTCTTTAATTCTATATAATATAAAATAATATTAGATATTTTAAAATTTGTTAATTTTATTATAAGCTTACTTTTTGCATTAGTGAATTCTCAATATTTTTTTTATTACTTAAATAATATGATTGTTTAACATATTCATTGCGAAGACTTTCATAGGTATCCAAAGTAAATCTATTTATAATTCTATATTTTCAAATAGATAGGACTATATAATATATCTATAAATGTAATTTTAGAAGTTTTAATTGTAAAGTTAAAAATCTTTTAAAAGTTTTTATAAATTTTTATATCCAAGAATTTATAAATTCCTATTATAATATATATTTTAAAAATTTTATAATATAGTTATATAAACAAATATTTCATATCTCAAATTTTTTTAAATAACTTTCAAAGAACTTCTTATATTTACTAATAATATACATTTCATTTTATTTTTGATAAATTATTGGTAATTCTTTAATATCTATATTTTATATATTTTCACCACATATATTATCTATTACAAAAATCATAACTTTCATTAGATTTTTATATTTATCTATGATTAATCTTGCAATAGATTGAATGCCATGTGAAAAAATTTTTAATCCCAGAAATCTTGAAATTTTTGCAAGTTTTTGATCCATTTCATCTAATAGTGAAAGACCTCAAAACTCTTTTAATAACTCCTGAGTATATTCAATTTGATATTGAAAAAGACCAAGATCAAAATGATACATTCTATTAGATACAGTTGCTTCATATCACTATAAATTAATAAAAATTAATTTGATCTATAATAAATAAATTATTTATAAAAATTGTAAAAACTTACGGAATACTTCAAAAAAATTTATAAATATTTTTTATTGATATTGATTTTATTAGATTTGATTGAAACAATTCTTTCATATTTTTATAACTCTGGGATATTATATTATTTTTTGATAAATTTATTTCTGCAAGATTGTCTTTTGTAATTAAACAAAAATGACAATAATTGTTTGAATTACTTGACTTATAAGATAAGTAAAAGAACATAACTTCAGGCCAGTCAGCTATAATCATAGATATTTTTTGAAAAAATTGATCAATTTTATCTCCTATTAAAAAATTGATTTCATTTTTTATTGAAATTAGTGACTCAAATAAGATCTCTAGAGATTTGTAAAATATTTCACACACAATTTTTTTGAAATTTTGTGATTGTTTTTCTGTTATATTTCTGATTTGATTATTGGTAAATATTCTAATAGTTGTTTTGTATCTGGTTTATTGTGCCTCCAAGTAATAATGAGTCCCTAAAGTATTTAGTATATAAAATTTTACAAATCACTTATGTCACTTTTGGAGGGACAAAATTTATAGCTCTTTACTTCAATAGGAATAAAAGTCAGAAAATATTATAAATCAATGATTTGGATAATAGAGAACAATTGTGAATAGTTTTTTTATAATTATTAATTTAAAAATTTTAATGTTTCCTAGTGAGAGACATTTGACTTATGTCTCTGCCTCCCCCTTTAGGGACTCATCTTTAACTATAATTAACTATTTTTATTAAATATAATAAACTTATTATAAGTAATAATAATCTTTAAGTTCAACCTTAAGAAGATATTTTATTTTATTATAATTTTTGGATAAATACTTTTCTAATCTATTACTTTATTGTTGATAAGTTATTACTACTATATATTCTATTAAATCACTAGAATATAAGAAATTGTAAAAGGATAAATTGAAAAAAAAAGAAAGATGAATATCTAAAAATGTTTAAATAAATAACAAGAGAATAAAAAGAAAAAAAAAATTTTTTTTCCCCTTTTTTCCAAAATCTACTTCTCAAAACCTTTTTTCAATAAGAAATATTCAATAAATAAAGTAATTAAGATATTAAACTAAAGAATAGGCAATATATTTTCAATAGAAAAAGATTTTGAAAAGTAATCAATCAATAGAATTAGAGTGATAATAGTAATGTGAGATCTTAATAACCTTATAAAATCTTAAAAATATTTTATTGATTATTAATTATTATATTTCTTATATTTATAAATTTTTTTTTAATCTTTTTTTATTGCAAAGTATATTAATTACTATAAAGATTTGTTTTTAAATATAAAAAAGTTTCTAAATATATAATATATTTTGATTTGTATTTTATTTAAAATTTTAATTATAAAATATGAATATATTTTATTTTTATTTAGAAATCTAGTCAAGTCATTATTTCTTTTAATTAAAATATTGTTTATATGACATAAATATTATTCATTCTCAATTTTATTTTAATTAATTAATGGATTATGTAATCTTTTTTATTGAATCATTCGATTAAGCATTACGCACGTATTAGAAGGAAAATACGTAATTGCGCCACGCACTTTAATTCCGGGTGAAAATGTAAAATCACGTGATAAATGCAAGCCAAAATTCCAAAATGGATTCCGACTTCTTCATGTGAAATATAAAGCCTAGGTATATGATTTGAACGTGAAAACCAAGACTTTTTAAGCTCGCCGTGTCTTTTCCATATTTGGCCATAGCTAATTATCTTAGAAATTTAAGTCACGACTGGCAGCTATAAGAAACGCCTTTTCTCTCTTCTTGTATATCTTATCGAATATTGAATATTCATTGTTAAGGAAATTCTTATTTTACTCCGGCATTCATACATACCTTTAAATTGTAATTTTACCTGGGAAATGGTTGAAACAACTTTGCAAGAGTACCCCGCCGACGGAACTGGCATCATAGTTCTCGACCCCTGGTTAAAACCTTTCGCCCCTTCTTTACAACGCAGGTTATTTCGAATTAAGACAAATGATTATTTCTGTAATTCTCCGTTGACATGTAATGACCTATTTCAGATACGCTTCCTACAAAAAGTGGGTTGATGATATACAATCAAATGAAGGGGGTTATGAGCGTTTCACGAGAGGATACGAAAAATTTGGGATCAATGTTGACAAGGACGGAAATATAACCTATCGCGAGTGGGCTCCTGGTGCTACAACCGCGAGTTTAATTGGCGAATTCAGTATCCTTTTTAAAATCAAGTGAAATCGATTTCTTCGAAGCTTCGCATTTCCTTAAATCTTGTAATAACTCGAAAGATAATTGGGATAGAACGACGCATCCAATGAAAAAGGATTCCTTTGGAGTATGGGAAGTTCATATCCCTGCCAAATCTGGTGAACCCGCTATTCCTCATAATTCAAAAGTAAAAGTAAGTGACAGAACGAGGCCCTTCTTTTAATGATCACACAAGTGTACTACAAATCGACCTTGAAACAGATTTCCATGACTACGGCAAGTGGAGAACGCATCGATCGCCTTCCAGCTTGGATCAAACGTGTAACTCAGGATTTATCCGTAAGCGAAGCATATGATGCCGTCTTTTGGAATCCACCCCAGAAGTACATATGGAAAAACAAAGCCCCCACAAAACCCACAAGCTTGAAAATTTATGAGGCCCATGGTGCGCCATTTTTTAACGAGCGCCTTCTCGTGTTGGTCACGTGATCTAAACAATTGCCTCGTTTTATAGTTGGCATATCATCCCCCGAAGGACGTGTCGCCAGCTACGATGAATTTACGGACAATGTCTTGTGCCGTATTAAAGATCTGGGTTACAACGCCATACAATTGATGGCCATCATGGAACATGCCTATTATGCTTCTTTCGGTTATCAGGTTACAAGCTTTTTTGCCGCTTCCAGTCGATATGGTAGGTTCGATGGTTTAATACAGGCACGTGCAATGTTTTCGTCTCCTTAATGCATATATCACAACGAATGGCAGGTACTCCTGAACAATTAATGAGACTTGTTGACACTGCTCATGGAATGGGAATCTATGTATTATTGGACGTTGTTCATTCACACGCATGTAAGAATGTTCTTGATGGATTGAACATGTTCGATGGAACGGATCATTGTTATTTTCATGGGGGGGCAAAAGGAAATCATGACCTTTGGGATAGGTAGGATTTTTCTTTATAATGCTGATGATCTAAGAATTCTAGACTAATTTAAGATAATTTCACTCAGCCGCCTATTCAATTATGGTCATTGGGAAGTACTTCGCTTCTTGCTCTCAAATCTTCGATTCTACATGGAAGAATACAAGTTTGATGGATTTAGATTTGACGGGGTCACTAGTATTATGTATAAACACCATGGCATTGGAACAGGCTTCTCGGGTGGATATCACGAATACTTTGGTGACTCTGTGGATGATGAAGGCGTCGTCTATCTAATGTTGGCAAGTAATCCGTGATGCTGGTGACCAAGAAGGTCTAAAAATACGTTACTCATGGTAAAAGATTTTTATGTAGGCAAATGATATGCTTCACACTCTTTATCCACAAATCATCACCATCTCCGAGGGTAAACACACACTTTTGATTAACTCTGATGTTCATGAAGTGGTTAACTTAACGAAAGCTTATTTGTATTACATTGTAGACGTTTCAGGAATGCCTGGAACTTGCCGTCCTGTGGCCGAGGGTGGTGTTGGGTTCGATTACCGTCTCGCCATGGCTATTCCAGACATGTGGATCAAACTGTTAAAAGAAAAAAAGGATGATGAGTGGGACATTGGTAATATTTGCTGGATTTTGACTAACCGTAGACATTTGGTAATGATGATTCCGTTCGTCAGGTCTCGTTTCTCCTTTAAATTCATTTTCTTACACATAATATATATATATATCTATCTATAGGAGAAAACTATTGCATACGCTGAATCGCATGACCAAGCCCTTGTCGGTGACAAGACCCTTGCCTTTTGGCTTATGGATAAAGAAATGTACACGCATATGTCAGATATGACCCCACTCACGCCTATTATCGACCGTGGATTGGCTCTCCATAAGGTGATCCGGTAAGGAAATGTATATTTATAAGAACTCGTTACGGAATATGATTATTAATTTCTTTGTTATACATTAAAGTCTATTGACTCATGGTCTCGGTGGTGAAGGTTACCTTAATTTTGAAGGAAACGAATTTGGACACCCTGAATGGTTGGATTTTCCACGACAGGGAAATAACAACTCGTATCATTACGCAAGACGTCAATGGAATGTTGTGGACGATAAACTGTTAAGATACAGGTACTTGAACGAGTTTGATAAGGCGATGCAACACACTGAAGATAAATTTGGATGGTTAAATTCTCCACAGGTAAAGCTCGTAACCATTAGCTTAAATGCACTTCCTCTACATTATTGTATTGATACGCCCGGAAGGAGATACTCACACAGACCAACTCTTCAAAACTCAAGGCATATATTTCACTGAAACACGAAGAGCAGAAGGTGATCGTTTTCGAACGAGCGAATTTACTCTGGATCTTTAACTTCCACCCGACAAATTCTTATGCTGACTACAAAGTAGGAACCGAATGGGCAGGCACTTATCACGTTGTACTTAATACTGACAACCCCAAATATGGAGGCCACAACAGAATCAACGAGAGTCAAAAATTTGTGTCCCAGCCACATGAGTGGAGTGGAAGAAAAAATTTCATACAGGTTGGTTGCTTTTAATTAATAAGTTCTCGTTCATCCTTACTTATTCACAATTTTAAATCATGAACCTTTTTTATAAGGTTTACATCCCATGCCGTGTCGCCCTTGTTTTAGCTCACGAATAATCCGCATATAAGTCTCATTAATCTGTATATCAATAAATTAAGACTCGATCGTCTGATATATTTTTTTCGATTCTTTCTCCGCGCTGTTTTCAACCTTACTTTCACGCATCTCCATTCCGAGTGTGTTTTCTTGTTTCTCCGAAAATAAGATAAAATCTTTTCTAGCAGGAAAATTTCTCGTTGCATTACATTGCGTACATTTTATCTGGAGGGTTCGTTCTGAGCAGGCTTTTTACGGAAAGACCGATTCAAGTGTTAGATAAAAAATATAATATACAATACATCAAAGGACACGTTCGTCATGTATTCCGAAATATCTAAAAAAAAAAAACAAAACAAACATTTAAGTCGAACGCGAGAAGTAACGCCGGGTAGAAGCAAAGTCTCACATCTTCTACATAGAGTTCTTTTAATCGAAGGATCAATTCTCAAAACTTGTTTCATTCCAATGGTTTTCATGGTATTTACATAAAATCGACCCAGAGGAACCAAGCTATGATTATTAATTGACGCGTTTGAATTATTATGATGGTCTTGATCTGAAATGTGGTTAGTCTGAGTATTTATGGATGTCATGAGTGTAGCCGCCTGGTAAAGAAAATTCATTCTTTGATAAATTTCACGATGTTGAACTTGTCCAGGCTCCAATTTACTTCCTTTCTGATTTTTCTTACCCATAACGATAGCGGACAAAGATTGTATCTAGTGGAAATTCGAATTTTTTATTGGCCACGAATTCTGATTTGTTAGGTTATGATCGTCAATTAGTGAAAGTCTCATGATAAAATCGATGCCGTAGGACACAGACACGAAATTTCTTAACAGTAATTAGACTGACAAAATCGACGAAACTAAATTCAAGCCAAGCTTTGCTTTTACAGTGGCTCTCATAAGTAACGCATCACTTGATTAAAATTTTTATTTTTATACAACAATACAAGCAATTTTGGTTTCTTTATTTAGGAAAGAGACAAAACAATAAATAAGATAAATTTGAGTTAACTTTTTAATTTTTAATTTTTTTTTGCAATACCTATAGTCAGGTTAGACTTTAGTTTATTAATCAATTGAATAATCTCTAAGTTTGATCTTGATGATAATATAGTGGAATTCGGATTGGAACTATAATCAAATTTATATTAATTGATATATCCTAGTGGACTTGTTTTTAAAAGAATAATTTTCAAAAAAAGAATTTAAGATGTGATTTATTTTAATTAAGAAATAATCAAGAATTGTTTTATCTAGAATCTTTTTAAATAATATTTCACAAGAAATATGGTTTGCTCTAAACCTAAATTTATTAATAAATCAAGAAAAATAAGATGTTTTCTTTAGTTTTAATGTCAAAAAAAAAATATTCAATCTTTTAAAAATCAAGTAAAAATTATTTTTACAAACCTATTTTACTTTCAAATAAATTACTATTACTTATATACTTATAAAAATAGATTACTTAAGTCACTTGAATCTTTTAGACCTTCTATATAATCTAATCTATATTAATTATATTACATATTATATTTGATAAAATAATCTTTGCTAATTAAATATCAATAAAAATATTACAAAAGATAATTATAAATAAATAAATAAAAATAAAAATAAAAAAAATGTTATAATTAAAAATAATTATTCAATAGTATTAGAAACTATTTTTATTATAAAACTTTTTTAGATCATATATTATTGTCAATATATAATATATTATTTTCATATACAGTATATTAATAAAATCTTTGAACAAATTTTTGTATCATAAAGTTAATTTAATGTAGCTTTTATTTTATTTTTTTTTTTTGTAACCCTCTATCAGGCTAGTTATGTGTGCTTTATTAAACAATTGTAAGCTATACATTATATATATATCGCTAAAGCTAAATCTCTAACTCACTTGTCAAAGTCTATTTATCTAGGACTCTAAGTGCAACTTCAGGAGTGATTTATCGCTCCATTAATAGTTCAGATGAAAACCCTTCCAACTTCTAACATCATCGTCCACAGGTCACTACTGCAAATCACTACACGATGTTCTAACAAGGATTAAAACCCCAACCACTTCATCCCATATTTAATTCCATTTCTTATAATTTCTACCAAGATTTTGTTTTCTCTCTTTTTCACTTCTTCTCTTTGCCTTGTGCTTTTATAACTAGGATTGTCTTGCGGGTCCCGCTTTCTTGCTTCCTGGGCCTTCTTATATTCTGCTCTTCTATCAATTCTTTGTTCTTGTTCCCATTCTATAATCTTTTCACATCTCACGTTCCAGACTTGTTTTCAGATTTAGTTGCAAATCTTCTTTTGTACTTTTAAAATCCATTTTTTTGCCATTGTTCCCAGCTTCTTTCCATAACAATTTAGATTAGTAGCTTCTTTGATTGTATCACTTTCTACTAATTCTACACAAAAATTGAGAGTACTTGAACCGGTTTGCGAGGCTGATTTTATTAGTCTGGAGATCCATTTATCTAATTTGCCTTTTTTTTTTCTATTGTCAACTATTAGTTATACCATTTTTTCATCCACTTTCCTTTTACATTCTTGATAAAACTTGTCAAATTCTTTAAGAAAAGTCTCAAATCCTTTTTGCCATACTACTAGGATCTTAATTTTATAACCAGAACATTCTAATAAGTGTTCTATTTTTTCTTGATACTAATTGTATGCTATATATCTTGCTTGCTTATATAGGTCTGATATTTTTATTACTAGCTTACTTAAGTTAGATAGTTCATCATTGATCAATTTAACTAGGAAACTTCTTTTTTGTGAGTTTTTGAAGGAGATATCCCATACATTTCCATCTTTTAACCTATTCCATGCCAAATTCTATAAGTAAATTTGATGCTTGTGAACTTGGTGATGCTATTTTGTCTCTGTTCTGTGTTACTGTGTCTATGATAGAGCTATTGATCTTTTATTAATTTGCTTGATGAATTATTATATTGAACTGTCTACCACTTCTTCTTGCCACATATTTTCTGTGGATATCTTGCTTGATTTGAGACTCTTCCATTTTATTGTTGATAGATTTAATACCACTTTGGTCAGTTGGTCTGCTTCTTCATTTCATAGATTATTAGAATAGACTTTAACCTTGGTTAAAGTTAGTTGAATATGTTTTTTCTTTATAAGATCTAGTATTCTCGCCCATAATGACCAATTCTTTTCTTTTAGCCATCTTTTGTGTGTTATTTTTGGGTCTTCTTTCTCTAGCCTTTTCCATTTAAAGATGCAGACTTGACTATCTATAAAGATCTCGACAGTACTGTTTATCGGAGCTATTAAAGCTATTGTAACCAGTACCACCAGTTCTGCCTTTGTAGATGAGAGCCAGTTTTTAACTCCTGTCTGAAATTTACTTTTTTTTTCCAGCTCCTTCTGTTTGTATCCATGCTACATTCATTTTTGCATTTTCATTTTTATGGTTGATTAAGGATTCATCAGAGTAGAAGGTCAGCTTCTCCTGTGATCCTTGATTGCACTGGAGAATTTCAAGTAGATGATCTTGATATACTCTTTGCTTAACATTGTCTCTGAGTATTTCTTGTTTCCAATTTTCTATTAATACTTGTTCCATTTTTTTAATTTGGTCATTTGTCGGATCTTGAGTTTCTGGGACTATACTCTTGATTATTATACTATCTAGTTCCAATAGGGAACAAGGAACTTTTAGTGATTGTGCTCTTCTAGTATTTTTTTGATGGTTTAAGAATGGTATAGTATAGA
>CAJVPT010006904.1:0-10592 GCA_910592055.1 Acaulospora colombiana
TGCACTCCTAGTTGTTCTGCTCATGTTGTTCACTTTTTCCAATTCTACTGCGCCACAGGTGAACGGGAAAGAGTTGTTGGGGATCTATTGGAAAGAGTTTATGAATTTTATTTTGTAATATAATTTAAAAACAGTTGAATATGCAACTTTTTTATAAGAGAAAATTTGATAACTTGTATAATTTTCTTTAAGTATAACACTTATATTATATATAAATGTTTTTCAAATAATAATTGTTGAGGCATTATAAATAAAAGTTTAAGTATATATATATTTTTAATATATTTTTATATAATTAATAATTGTATTACATTAAAATAAAAATCAAATTTGATTTATATTAAATATAATTTTTATAAACAAAATTATAAGATTTTTCTATCCTAAAAACTCAAGATAATAAATTTTTTATACTTTATATAGTTCTAATAATCAATAAATAAGTTTTTCAAATAATTTAAAGTTAAATAATATTTCAATTAAAATAATTTTTTTTAAAAAGAGATAGTTTATTTGAATAAAAATCTTTTAAAAAACATTAAATTATTTTTTTTTAATATAATAATTTGACAATTTGTTATTTTTCGAAATAATTTATAATAATAAACTATTAACAATAATTTTATTAGATAAAAGTAAATCAATATTGACTTTTTTTACTATAGTAACTTTATGACTATATACAAAAAAGATTTTTACAAGAAGTTTTTATACTTTTAAGCTAATAAAGTCTTATCACTTTCTTTAAATCAACTTAAATAAGCTTCAAGAGTTATTAACCATTTTTTTTTTGCTTGATTACTATTTTTTTCAAACAAAAACTTAATCTTTAGTGATCACAAATATTGAGAAATACCTTTTTTATTAATAGCAAAAAAGTTTTGAAAGGAAGAAAAACTAATGTGCCATTATTTTATATTGTAGAGAAATATCATAGAAGAGTGTCTAATAATAAAAAAAAACTTTTTTATTCTCTTGTCATTTGTACTGTTTTCATAGTATTTATTCTTGATTCTTTTTCTGAAAAATTTTGATTACCTCAGTTTGACCTTGAATTTTAAGTAATACAAAGTTTCTTATATTGTAATTGAATAGATAGAACTCATGTTAGTAAAAAAATGTAAACAAGCTCCTATTGGTCCTCTCATATATTTAAATGCATTTTCTTAGTTCTATAAGAACCTGGAGTCCATTATAAATTATTGGATTGATACAGATAGATATATGATATTTTTTTACTTACTTCATTAATTCTTTTAAGAAAGAATCTATCCAAATATAGTACAGGTCATAAGATACTATAACTGGATTTTATAGTTGCAGTCACCTACTTCTTATTATTTAATAGGTTTTTTCTTCAGTTCTGTCAAATAGATAAAGATTCAAAACATAGTACTCATGGTAAGGTTAAATTTTATGGTAGATAAGATATAAGGGATCAAAAATTTCTTCTTTTGTAATAATATATTTTATCTGAGTACATGTGTTAGGGGAATCTAAAAGGATCAATAAATCATTTTTCTTGATATATTAATTAGATTGATTCAAATAAGTCTCCCAGATAATAAGCCATTTTGTAAATTGTAGTGATTAAAATTTTACAATATAGAAATACTGAAAGCAGCTGAGAAACAAACAATATACTTTTGATCAATAAAGCTCTTACAAAGTAATTAACTTATAGAATCAAAGTAATAATAGTGGTATAAAATTTTAATAACTTATAAACAATTTTAGAAATGTTTTATTGGTAACTATTTATTGTACTTATATTATGCCTTGATTTGAAAATTCAATAAAATAAGACTAAGTTACCATTTCAAAAAAAAAAAAAAAATTAGATAAAAGTGAATATTAATTTATTAGATAAGTAAAATATTGTTCTTCAATTGTTTTTCAAATTTTATTTAAAATATTTAATTAAGATTTTGTTTATTTAGACTAATGAATTCCTTATATTTTTAGATAATATAATTTTTTAAAAAATAATATACAAAAATAAATTGATTATTATATAAAAATTTATATTATATTATTAATTTTTATTTGATATTTTAATAAAAATATATCCTAATGATATTTATTATAAAATAAAAATAAAAAATAAAATAAAAAAATAATTAAATTTTATAAAAAAACAAATATTATTTCTTAAGCTATATTTTAAGAAAAAGAATCTTCAATAATAAATAAGAAAATATATAAAAATTAATAATTTGTAAAATATTTTCTTTTCTTTTTTTTTTTTTTATTACAAATGAGCATTAAATGTAGGTTTTTATTAGAAAATCAATTCTCAAACATGACATTAATAGTCTTTATATTGGTAAATTAACTATAGTCTATTGTGATTTTTCTATTATATCACACTACTGGACAGTATCCAGGTTTATCAGAATAGGGTCAAATGGCTAATACCCATTTAAAAATGATATTATATTGAGTAAAGAAATAAAGATTTTTGTGTGAAGTTGTTTAGTAATTTGATGACTCAATAATTATTTTTAGGATATTATTGTTGTTTTGTATTATTTTTCCCTTGGCTAGGTTTCTATATTGCTTTTATATTATTTCATTTGATTTCACTGATTGGTGAAGTTTTGGCTGTAACAGATTTTTGGTTTCAAATTTTGTAGAGAATTTTTAGTGATGCATTCATCAGTTGGATTTGTAATTTTTTACTGAATAATGAGTCTAGATATTGATTAGGCTTTCCTATAGCAATATTAAGTAGAGTGTCTACTTTGAATGATTCAGATATTGTTGTAATTGAATTAGTTTGTGTTCAGTTTTTGCTTTGTTTTTTTAGGATTTTATTAAGTTTGAACAGTTTTTTTTTTATCGTTTCCCTGCTTTCAATACAATTGAAAATATAAAGTTGATCTTCATTTGTGTAGTTATATCTGGGACATCTTGAATCTTTGTATAATATTGAATATCTTTTGTGAAGTTTGTCTCTTATAGGTAATGAGTTGAATAATAGCTTTGTTCTAAAGGTGATTAAGGCTCTGTAATTATATTTGTCCATTTTCCAACAGCTTTTATTGGCTTCTTTTAGCAATAGGAATTCAGAAATATTGTTAGATTTGTATGTACAGTTGTTGTTTAGAATGATTGGAAATAATTTGGTATATGAGTTAACGAACTTTATTCAATGTGTAATGTTAGGTCCTATTTTATTGTTAATGAGTGATGAAATAGAGAATTGTGTTGGCTTGTATAAAGTAGACTTGTATATATTGAAATGGGGAATGGAATGGGCTTGCCTTCAATTTTGTTATATATTAGGTTGATGTTTTTGATTTTTGCTAAGTTTAAACATCTTTCAATTATATGGCTGTGTTGAACTTTGATTTTCTTATTAATATATAATGAGAACTTGATGTTTAGAAGTTTGGATATGAATCCTATTATATTGGTGTAATGTGTTACATTTTCAATTATGTTATTTAAAATGGTTCATAATTTATAGTGAAAACTTGAGGTATAGAGGAATAGTTGGAAACTGCTGTTGTTTTCTACTTCAATTTTATTGGTTCTTTGAGGCACTGCTATACTTGTAGGGGCATTTGCTCAAGAAGTTGTTAGCCGTCATTGAATTAGGACTATTTTATTGCTAATAGATTTAAGAATGAGTTGTGTATCAATTTCATTTAGGTTGTTAAGGAGATAGTAAAGATTGTTATTTTTTTTTTGTGCCATATTGATTTAGCTACTTCAACGAATTTACTTTTGATACAAGGTTAAGTATAATATTGGCACTGGTTTAGGTGGTTAGTATTCTTATCTATGATGTAATATTGTTCTCTAATTATTTCTTTGTTGTTATAATTCATGCTCGTTTTTATGAATTCTATGTAGTTTGCATTTTTAAAAGCCCAGAAAAGAGGTTTTAGGTTGAAAAGGGGTAGCATATTGTCAATTATTATGGGGAGGTTTCTTTAAGATTGATGTATCACCTGGGGATGTGACTAGGAGTGACTCATCCTATTTTTGTATAAAGCTTATTCCATAAATTTATATTAGATTTATTGTATTGTGTAATCTATCTGATTGTTTTGATGTTATGTCTTGATAAATATAGGACTGTTATCTTGTTTATTTTGGTATAAAGGCCTAAGGACAACCAAACATTCTTATGTAAGAAAGGATATATATTTGGACAGATGTTTATTTTATAGTATTCTGTGATCTGGACTGCTTCTGTGATCCAAGATTGTTCAAAATGTTGAAAATGGCAAATCAGGCATAACCAGATTGCATTGTTAATTTGGATTGATAAAATCTCTTATTGGATGAAAGGATGGTTTTTCTATTTATTAGAATAGTGGCTAGTAGCTTAATCAGGATTATTGTTTTCCGATCCTTAAGGATTGTTGAGTTAATACTAGCTTGTGAGAAGTAGGCTCTATTTAATAGAGTGTGTTCTATGCTCTGTTTCTTTTTTATTGTTTTGTTGAATAATGTTTGAAGTGTATTGATATTGTGTTTTCTCAAGGGTATTATTTGAAGGGCATAATCGATCTGAGCTAAAATAATCCATTGTGAAACTTGCTTTATGATAGAGCTGTTTCACATCTTTTGACTGGCAATACTTTTGATGAATTTATTTAATTTGTTTAGGTGCCTTTATTTCGTTGACAGCTCTGGAAACTAATCAGATAAGTAGATTTCTAGATATTTAATATCATGTTCAAAAGATTTAAAAGTGATTTCTATATTCTCGACTTTTAAGTATTGTTGCATTTGTTGCTTTTCCAGGAGTGGTTTGTTATTAGATTGGTCTTTGCTTTGTTGCAGGTTATATGATTTATTTTGAAAAATGATGTGAATATGTCAATTGCTTTTTCTAGTGTTACTAAATTTTGTGTGAAGATTGTAATATCATCAATATATCCAAAAATATTGTTATTGGATAGTAGGATATCTTGTATCTTCGAGGTGACTAGATCATAAAAGATAATCCATAACAATAGTGCTATGGTTTTTCCTTGATCCAGTCCTTGCGAGACTAATATGGGGTGGGTCAAGTTATAGTAAGAGATGAACCGAAGTGACTGATCCATTAGTAGTTTTATTAAGATGTTTGTAAATTTTGTATGTAATTTTATTCTTTTCATGGCAAACTCAAAACTCTTGAGATTGACTGAGTCATATGCCTTTAAAATATCGAACGAGGCTAACCAATATTTTTTGCCATGATTTGTGAAGGTGCTGATAAGTAATTTGATGATAGCTATTGGTTCAAGGGTTCTTTGATCTTTTGTATCAGCAAAGTTGGATAATGATAAGATGTCATACTTAGCTATTGTTTATGAAAATCATTTGTGGAGGATTTTAGTAAAGATTTTTCTGCTTGTTTTTATGAGAACAATCGATCTGATATTATTTAAGTTGTGGAACCAGATGAGTTTTTTTGGCAAAAGTATGATGATGAATTGTTTTCATGCTCTGGGAGAGTTTTTATTTTTTAATATGTTGTTAAAAAGCTCATTTAACGCAGTAAGAGCTAGGATTCTTATATGTTTCCATGCTTCGTAGGGGACCTTGCTAGGGCTTGAAGTGTTGTTTATTGAAAATAAGTTTATTGATTCTTCTAAGTCTTATAAGGTGATAGTGTTGAGCAGATCTTAATAGATTTCTTCCTTTAGTTGTTGTTTGGATGTATAGTCTTATTGCCATATTTCATTAATTTCAAAGTCATTGGATATGAGTAGCTTTCTGAAATGATTTGTAGTGATATCAGCCAGGGTTTCAGGGTTATCTTGCAGTTGTTGTTCATTAGTGAGGATTGAAAGATCAAGAGAAGATTTAATGTCATTGAAAGATATTTTGATATAATGTTTGATCTGTTTCAGAAGTTTGCAAAGTTCTCTTTAACTCTTTTTTGAATGTTGTTTGCTATTAATGATACTGTCTTTTTTTGTTTTTCTGTGATTAAAGTTTGGAGTGTTTTTTTAAGTGAGCTTGAGCTGAGAGGAGATTGTGATACTCTTTGGTGATATTCCTCAGCTTTTATATATAAAATAATAGATAATATATTGAATCTGATTTTCTTGAGTACTATCTTGATATATTTTATAGTATTGTTGATTTCTGGGAAGAAATTTCTTTTGTTTTTGGTTAGTGTTTATAGTTTTCTAATAGATATGTTTTTGTTGAGAGCTTGAATACTTATACTTTCAAAAAGTAACCATGAAAGAGCGAAGAACTGGTCAAGTTGTAGGGTAATATCTTTTTTGAATAATATCAGTTGTTTAGGTATTGCTTTGGCAAACTAATAGGCCTTTGTAATAAATTTTATTCTCTATGGTTTGTATTCAAACTAGTCAAATATTATTTTAATCTGCTTATAATCAGAGATTATAAATGCTAAATCAGATACATTGTAACTTAGCATTTTACTTGCTATATTGGAAGTGAGTCAGACTTGATTAATTCTTGAAATGCTTGTGAATATAAGGTGTGTATATTTATATTTCTTGTTAAAAGTCTTTTATGAGTCAATTAAATTGTAGAGATAATTATATTTTCCTTTTTTTATTGTTTGTAGGTACGTTTATTGATGGTGTTGTCTTTGGAAATGTATTGAAATCTTCAGCTATGATCATTTCAGTTTTGATATTGAAGATTAATTCATGAAGTGATAAAGTTATCTTGTTTCTGAATTGATTGTTATATAGAAGATATAGAATGATTATTGTTATCTTAATTTTAGGTTTGAATTTAAATTGTGTTATATATCAATACTTATTTTGTATGAATGTCTTGAAGATATAATTTGTTATTTTGTTGGAAATAAGAATATATGTGTCATTGTTTGGGGTGTTGCTAGGTTGGCTTGGGATTATAGTATAGTTATTGAGTTTTCTAGAAAGGGAATAGTAATTTGTATATTATATCTCTTGCATTTAATTATGAATCTATGAAGCATTGTAGTTTTCCTTGTTGATTTAAGCCTTGCATGTTAATTGTAGTTAAAGTAAAAAGGTTGCAAATTTGATGTTGTAATATTAAAGTGTTTTTATTAGAACTAAAGGTATGACTATCATTGCTGTTACTAATATTTATTAAAACAGAGTAGAAAGAAAAGCTAGTTCTGGATCAGGTAGCTCTGGTTCAGTGATAAAGTCATCTGGCAGTTTGATAAATAAAAGCAATTACTTAGTTCATTGATATGTTTTAAAAGGAATTCATCTTCTATAATAGGGAGGGTAATATTGATTTGATTGTTTTTGAGAAAAATGATTGCATCTTCAAGGGTGGAAAGGTTGGATAGTATTAGATAAATCTATTCTTATAGTATTTTTTCATAGTATGTAATCTTGATCTTGTTTAGTGTTTCTTTAAGTTTGTGTGAATCTCTGTATAAGTCATTCTTCGGAATATTGAAATTTTTTTCAATGAGTTCTAATGATGTTGGTAAGTGGAATTTTCTCATTTGAGTTAGATTGGTGGCAATCCATTTAGGTCCTAATGAGAGCTGGAATCTGAATCTTGAATTTATAATTTCAGAAGTGGGTTCACCTCACTCTGCTGCTGAATTGGGAGTATGATATTAAAGTTCTAACTGATTTGTTGTGGTAGAAGAAGGGCTTGTCTTGTTTTAATATAGTTAAAGGAAAGGGTTCTGACTGCAAAGTTGTGTTTCCAGAGTAATTGTATAGTATCTCTTTTGGCTATTGGATTGTTGTCTATTGAGAAGTGAATAACTAATTCAGTTGGCAATTCAGTATATGAGGCTGGAAGCTGTTGTTTAGGAGAAGGGAAGTCGAAATAGAATTTATAAAGTTTTTCTGAAACATAATAGAAGTCCCTGAGTTCTGTTACCAATGCTTTTAAGTCTTTTAGTTAAGCTCTGTATTTTAGTGGAAAGAGGTTCTTGACTTCTGGGATGAGGTTTTCAAGCTCATTTGAAAGCTCAAGTTTTTTCTTGAAGTATGTTTCTGAAAGGAAATTAAAGTTATAGTATGTTCGTAGACTTTTGGATGTTTGCACTAAGAGTCAAGGTAATAAGATGGGAATAGGATGGGATAGTTTAATTTTTATATTTGCAGAAATGAGGTCAGGTGAGGCAGTGAGTTTGGGTAGTTTGTTTTTAATCATTTCTTTATAATGTTTGAGAATATCATAATAATTAGCTTTAGGTAATATTGGATCCATAAAGTAGTTGAATCCATACTCAAAAATTGCTGTAATCTGTCAATATTTTAGATCTGCCAGATTATGGGTTTTGAGGTAGGCTATGAATAGTGCCTTGTTGATAATGTTTCTGATTTTATGTTTTGTTGCTCTTGTAATAAAGGAAATGTTGTGTTTGTTGCAATAGTTGTTATGGTATTGTTTTTCAATTTCTTTGTATTATAACTAATGTTTGCCTTTAATTAATTCTATCTGTATGAATATGCGAAAGAAGGTCCTATTTCTGAGCTTAATTTTGGTGAATATTGCCTTTAAGTTTTCAAGGGCTCTAATAGGAGCTTCTTGTTTAATAGTTAGGAAGAGGTTGACTATTGCTTCTGGTTTACGTGTGAAGGTGTTGAGTTCTTGACAGATTTCTAGAAATGCTTTTTGATTTTTCTGAAGATTAGCAAACTTAATATCTAATTCGTTGCTAGTTTAATTGACCCATGAAATTGTAAAGTTCTTTGAGGCCTTGCTGATTGATTTGTTGTGATGTCATTTATCATTATTTGGGATTGGTTCAAGTCTTGTTGATCAATATCTTTATCATTGCTCCTTTTAGAAAAAGTGGACTAGCTGACATGTGTATGCTGCATGTAGCCTGAAATGGGGATAGGTTGGTTTGTATGTATCTTTTTGCATATTATTGTCACAAATCATTTTCTCAATTGGGACAGGTGTGTTTGGAGGGGGTATAAGGTTTTTAGTTTTTTGTTTCAAGAAAAAGTATAGAAGTTTTGATCCATTATAATATCAAGTTTGCTTTAGGAGATGTGAAGGCTATAGCCCAGTTTTTTAATCATAACTTCTTTTATGACTAATTTATGATTCTCATCTTTAAGTTTAAAGTTTTGTTGAAAGTTAAGGAATATGTTAAGGGCATAAATGTCATGAATTCGAGAGTAAAGATGTTGATATTTGTGCAAAGGCTTGAGAATCTGTTTCTTTGAATTGTTTCGAAGGTGGCTGCTATTATTTTGAACTCAGCTTGTTCATTCTCTGAATTTCTAATAAATATAAGTCAGATAAATAGACAATTTCCAAGATTTAGAAGGAAATGAGATGAAGAGGGAATGGAGATAAATAGTTTGTTTGTTTTTGTGTTTTTGTAGAGATTATTGCTAGTTTTTTTTTAATATCAGTGATAAGGACATCAAGAAAATGTGTTCATGCTAGTGTTTAGGTTCCTTGGAAGAAAAACTCACAGATTTCTTTAATTTTTTCTTCAAAGCTGAAATTTTTAGAATTTTCTAAAATGATAATTTTGAGATTTTTCAGATTATACAAGAAAGAGTTTTTTTTTATACATTTGTAAAATATTTTCTATATATTATATAATAAGAACAAGTTATAATAATTTACTTAATAAAGAATAAATATAAAAATAATAATTAATAGTTTAATTATAAATCAAAAAAACTTTATTATTATTAAGATTAAACAATAAAAGAATTTTTTTAATTATTAGATAAAAAATTCTTTCTGTTGATTCTTAAAATTTTAGAAAATTTTCTTTTATGGTAATTTTCTAACGAAAAAACCTTCTCATATGAAACAATCTCAAGGCGAGATAACAATAGCAACAATTTCCTTTCATATAATATACACTTAACTTCTGATAATAAGAAAAGAGTAATGCTAGTGTTATGAGTCACGTGGGTAATGCGATTTATGCATAACGATCTAAAATCCAAAAACCTGAAAGTCTGGCATGAATTATTGAGTGTCGCAAGGTAAGAAACTATAAATAAGGCTCGGGTACTGATAAGAGAACTGTATGTAATTGAAAAGTATAGGAAGTTTAACAAAGCTTAGGTTAGTATAGCCGATTGTAAAGTAGATAGTCATTGTTAAATAGAAAGGTATAAATAGTTTACCAATGTATGTCGAAAAGGCAGAGCTGAATGTGTTAGGAAAAATAGTTCTCATTAAGAATAGAAATAAGAGTTAGTGATATATCAAAGAAACATAACATAATAAAGAGATACTTACCTTTGGCCAAGTCAATCACCATGCCTCTGCCTTTTCTAAGTGTTCTTTATAGGAGACATTCTCTTCTTTGTATTATTTGTGAGTATTCTTGAGAAGTCTGGATTACACGAGGTGCTACGGATTAGTGACGGGCTCGCTGGGATAGCTCACGACATCATATATTTGCTGCCTTGGAAGTTGCATCTTCTTTCTTTTACCTTTTTTCTCAGGTCTGTTCTTTTCTTAGAATTGATTTCAGTTTCTAAGTTATTCTCAGATGTTATATACTAGTTTTCTATGTTGTTGCTTCTGATATCAGTTTGACCCAATTATCTTTTTTTTTTTTTTTTTTTTTTTTTCCCGCTCAAAAACAGGCCCACTTTATTAGGTGTAATTAGGTATATATTACTTTAAATCACAAAACAATTTTGTAATCG
>CAJVPT010006905.1:0-10591 GCA_910592055.1 Acaulospora colombiana
GTTGATTCATTTTCTACAGGGGCAACAATTTCCATGGGCAGGATTTTTGTTTTACTCAGATCTTCTTCTTCGATCATATCCAGAAATTTATCCTCAATATATAGTTGAAACAGGTCTGTTTCTTTGTCTTTCCAATAATGCTATCAAGTATTATACAAGTTTTTGGAGCTGGAGCTGACATTCTCTCTTCATATTGAGTGATAGTCAGTCTTTGTTTGACTATTTGTTGTGTAGCCCATAGCTTACTATATTTGTTGTGCTTTTTTTGAGTTGAATTAGTGTATCAATAATATTCTTCTCTCTTTTATTTATTATTTGTAGAATCTTTTCAGTTTTGTTCGTTGTGCACATAATATGATGAATAATAATAGAAGTGGGTCACATAGTGTTGATGTTGTCACGTGGGACAGAAAAACCTTTTACATGTATTGCTTGTTATTTTTAGCTATTCTTCTATTTTGCTATATATCTTGATCTTGTTTTGATTAGACACATGTTGAGTATTTTGTTTTGTCTAGTGTTGTTTACCTATTTATACTAGCTTGTTGTTGTGTTTATAGACTCCTGACACTCTGTTTACATTGATCACTTTCTGTTGTAGTAATAGTGATTATTAATCTTATCAAATTTAATTGCTCTTGTTGTGCTGTTGTAATAGATCTTTGTCAAACTTATTTTAATAACAGCTTTATATACGTGTACGTATTCATGCTACTTTGGTGAGGTGTTTTGATATGTGTGGCAATGAGGTATGCATGTTAGGCTATTTAGACCTTGGGGAGCTTTGATATTCTTCTAGGTCTTGAGGGATTTGAGATTTGCTTAATTTATCGAACAAACCTATTTGCTTTGAGATTCCTTATAGTGTCAAGAAAGGTGTCAACCTATACTGGCCTGGCTGCAAGCTCTGTGAAGTTGATATTGACTCCCCTTTTCTAACTGTGAATCAGTTTATGTTGGCTTATTTCCTTCTTCTTAGGAAAGAGAAAAAGATTAAGGTTGTTGATATATGTTGTATTTTCTCAGTAATCATCAAATTAAAACTATACACGAAGTGTTGTTCTGTACTAAGATGTTTCTTGTATGTTGGTATTGTGAGAGTATATGTCTTGAGTTATGTATATTGTCTCTTTTCTTGGATAGATTGCCTAAAAAGAAAATTTCTAAAGATCAGAAGGATTTGTGAAGAGTTTTTTTTTTTTTTTTTTTGTTTTCATCTATATAATAATATTTTATATCTACAGTATATTTATATAAATATTTCTTTTTTTCAAAAAAACCTCTTTTCTATAGATTTTTTTTTTTGGCAGCTTTCTTTTTTATATTTTAAACTTCATAAAAATTTTTAAGATATAATTTATACAAAACTTAAGTACAATATATAATGACTCAATAATAATAATATAATATAAAAACAGTCTCAAGTAATATAAAAAATTATATTTAAAATGAACAAAACTTTGCAATGAATATTTAATTAATAGAGAAAAAAAAAACAGTTGCTATTTTTTTAACTACTATAAACAATACTTCTTATATATCAATATAATAGATAAATATTAATCTAGTTTTTTTTTTTTTTCCTCTATTAGGTTAGTTATGTATACTTTATTAAACATTTGTAGGTTATATATATTAAATAAAATGTTAAAGCTACTGTAATTCTCTAATTAACTTACTTGTTTTGATTATATTACCTCTCTAAGTGCAACTTCAGAAGTGATTTATTGCTCCATTAGAGGTTTAGATAAAGACCCTTTCAATCTTTAATATTATTGCCTACAGATCACTATTGTAAATTACTCTTTTGAGCTCTGATAGAAATCAAAACTCTAATCACTTTATATCATACTTTATACTATTTAGTAGAATTTCTTTCAACTTCTTGTCTTCAATTCTTTTTTCTTCATATATCATTTCTTACTAGATCAATTTTTTTATTCTTGTTTTTTCTTTCTTGCCCCTATAAATATACTGATTTTTTTATCTTGTTATATTTACAGATTCCTAATATCTGTTTCTATGTAATTACTTTTTTATATCTCATATTCTATATGTTCTTTCAGAAGTGGTTACATACTTTCTTTTATATTTTTATTATTCATCTTCTTGCCTTTTTTTCAATTCTCTTATTATAACACTTCAGATCAACTATTCTTACAATTAAATTTTCTTTATTAATTTCATATAGAAGCTAAATATATTTTGACTGGTTTCTGAGATCTTTTTCACCAGTTTTACTATCTGTTTGTTGATTTCTTCTATTTCTATCCTATTATCTATTATTAAGTTTAACTCTTTCTCTTCAAATTCCTTTTTTCTTTCTTTTGAAAACTTTGTGAATCCTTTGAAGACTTCTTCTATTTCTTTTTATCATGTCTCATTTCACTGAGTCTTATAAGTTGGATATTATAGCAAGTATTCTATTGTTTCTTCTTTTTGACTATATATAATATATTTCACATACTTATACAGATCTGATCTTCTTGGAGCTATCTTAGTTAATATTAATAGCTCATCATTGATCAATTTGTTAAGAAAGCTTTTGTTTTGTGAGCTCTTAAAAAAGGTTTTTCATATATATCTATTCTTAAATTGTTCTCATACTAGGTTCCATGTGTATCTGTATTGATCTTAGATTTGCTAATCTTATCTTCTTTCAGTTTTATCTTGAGTTATCTATTAATAAGTATTACTTTATTATTTGTTTTTTTAATTGCTTGTCTTATGGAGATATTTATCACTATATCTTACCATTTAATTTTTGTGATGATTTTGAATAAGACTAAGTTTTTCTATTTTATCACTGGAAACCTTAGTGCTTTTTTGGCAAAAGCCTTGGCTTCTTTATTATAATGTGATCAAATTTATATTTGACTGGTGCATCTAAGTGGAATTGCTTTTAAAAGGACAATTCCCAAAGAAAGAATTAAAGAAATGGTTTATAATAAATAAATATTCAAGAAGATATTCACCAAAAATCCTTAAAACAGTGTCACACAGTGTTTTATAAAAAATATAGTTCGCTCAGAATCCAAGTTTATTAATAAATCCAAAAAACTAGGACAATTTCTTTAGTTCTAAAATCAAAGAAGATATTCAATCTCCTAAAAGAAAAGTGAAGTTATTCCTAAACTTCCAAAATCAAGTGAAGCTATCTACAAACTTATTCTACTTTTGAATGAATTATGACTGCTTATATACTTGTAAAAATGGATCACTTGGGCCTTCTAGGCCTCCTGAGCTGCCTGATCTACAATAAATTATGTCACGTGCTACATTTGATAAAGTGATCTACACTAATCAAGTACCAATAAAAATATCAAAGAATATCAAAGAAATAATTATAAATAAATAGATAAAAATAGAAATAGAATGAAGATCATGACTAAAAATAACTATCCAATGGTAGTAGATGCTATTTTTATCACAATACTAAATATTAGAATATGTTTTAATCTTGATAAGCTTGAGATTTAGCTTCTTTTTCTTTATGAGATCCAATATACATATCCACAAGAACCAGTTTTATTTTTTTAATAATCTTTTGTGAATCATTTTGGGGTCCTCCTTTTTTATAGTTTTTTACTTTGAGATGTAAGCTTGACTATTTGTAAAGATCTTGAACTTGCTGTCTATTAGAGCTACTAATAATATACTATAGTTACTATTATTATTAATTCTACTCTAATGGATAAATGCCAATTATTTACTTCAGTTTGAAACTTGCTTTTTCTTCTTGCTTTCTTATCTGTATTCAAGCACTTTTATTTTTTTGTTTATATTTTCGTGATTTATAAGTAAATGATTAAAGTAAAAGGTAATTGGTTCTTTTCTTTTTTTATTATATTTAAGTATTTTGATTAGATGGGATTAGTAGATATCTTCTTTAATATAATCTTTGATGATATTTATTTTTCAATTCTCTATTTCAACATATAATATTCTTTTATTCTAGGTAGTTACTTGGTTACAGTATATTGTTTTACATATTATTTCTTTCAATGTTTCTTTGAGACTTGAAATTTCTAGTAATTAAGCTTTTTTGATGAATTTTTTTTTTATTAACCGCAACTGGTATTAGATGCAAGCCTTTTATTAAGAATTATCTTAAACTTGGACCTGGGTCCTTTGGTATGACACCAATCATCTCTTATAAACTATATATCTCTATATACATACAAATTAATGATAACCTAGTACGGCTTGTCCTAGTTAAGCCTACACATCACTTCAAAAATGAGGCAGACTCAACTAGGGGCCGATGGTTAATAACAGCAAAACGGCGCTATTGGTATAGTTAGCACATCTGTTTATAAAAGGACTTAATATTATACTAACTTATACACTAGATTGAATCCTCAAGGGTTATTTAACCACTCAAATACCCTGATACTTTTTACTTGAACCTCAGAAGGGATTTCTTTCTTTTTTGGTACCACCTGCGGCATCACAAACAAACCCTGTTTGATAAGTTCTTTATTTAAGCAAGCACCAGATTGGGATATTTCAAGCTAGAGTAGTTAAGTGACGGTTTGGTTGGGAAGAACAGGTTTTTTGTTGCACTGGGCCTGGAAACCAGTTTGGATCAAGATATAAGCCGTGGGTCTTTCCTTACTAGGGGCCATAATCCTAATAAGGCATGATCATTCTATGCCGATCTTTTGGAGAGGGTAAGCTGACCATAGTTTTTGATGAAATTTTGAGAGAAAAATAAAACAAGAGGATGTCCCATTGTCATGTCCCTTGAGTTGAGTGGTGATAGTATTATCAAGTATTTAAAGCAAAAGCTCTCATCTAGCTGTTCACTTCTAACCAACATGATAGCAGTCTAGGTTCTCAGCAAGTAAAACCTTATACTTTTGATACTGCCAGATGAAATTCCTGCCATTACTACTTCTTCTCCATTCATATGGCTTGGTAAAGTAGCTAGTGATTATAGAAAGGTATGCCTAGAGTTTCAAAAGTGTAGCCTCACTTGCTACAAATTCACCTTTCAATTGTAAGAAGTCTTGTTTTGATCTTTTTTGTGTTTGAGTCCACTGTTCTAACCAGGAAAAAGCCTTGATGTACCATGGGGTTGATAATATGGTTCAGTGAAAAGAAGGAATGAGAAGCCTAGGAAGAAAACCTTAAAGAAGGGAAAAACTATCCATCAACAGGAAGGGTGTAAAACGAAGAGGTAAGAGATAATAGGGGGAAAAAAGAACATGAGGAGGAAGGTTAAGAAGTTGGGAAAAAAATAGGAGATATAAATGTATTTTTGTTTATGATGACTCAGGCATACACAAAGCCTTGCTCCAGGAGTGTCCTGCCTCAAAAGACACTTCCCTTTGTCTCAGACATTTGCCATGTGCAAAGTTAAGATTTGCTCGCGCTTTCCTAGACATATTACTACTTTTTATATATCAACAAGTTAGATAACAGAGCCTCATGTGGTGTCAGCACAACTCAGACTTTGTCCGTCGCATATTGATATTCTCGTATAGAGGACGGAAGGGGGAAAGGAAAAAGAAGAAAACTTCCTAAAAAGGAAATTTTCACGAAGTAGGGGAAAGTGAAAAAGAGTTTTTTTTTTTTGATGAATTTTCTTATATTGAGATAAGGAACTATATATATTATTTCTATACTTGTTACAATTATATATTGGTTTTCTATCTTTGTGTCTTCTATATAGCCTTGATATTAGGCTAGTTTCAATTCTTGATTTTTAATAGAGCTAATACATTCAAAGTGCTCTATTTTAAGGTATATTTTGGTATTATCTAGAATCAATTTTCTCCAAATTATCTGTTGCTACTGAAATTTGCTTTTTATAATTACCTAGAGTTTCTATTATTTGTCAAAGCTGAAGTTGAAAGTAGGATGTTTTGAACTAATTTTATCTATTATTCTTTCCAGGATTCTATAAGTTATTTTGATTTATTTTCCTAAATTATCTCAATTATAGATAGGTACTATCTTGAAATAGGTTTTTTGCTTGTTTTCTGTAAAAATTGGAGTATTTATCAATTTTAGACTTCTCTTTTTTCATAATAAACTAGCTAATTTATATATAGTATATCAGCTTGTTGTTTCTAAATAATAAGATTGTTTTTTTATATTTTTCCATTGATAATTATTCTCTAATTAGACTGTTTTCTTGATTCTACTCAAAAATTTTATTCCATTTTCAACTTTGAAAGATTATATCTATATCCTTGATCAGCTTCAATATTTGCAATAAAAAGTTGTTCTTTCCTGGAAGATTATTTAGTGAGTTATATGTAAGTATATTGGTAGACTCCTAGTATTTGACTTGTACTTGTTTGAGTTTAATGATAGTTGTGGTTCCAGCTAATCTTGGATTATTTAATCTATTGTATAGTCCTATTATCTGACTTTCTTTATGTAATATTCAAACACTCTTTAAGTTATAAATCTTGGAATAGTGTATTACACTGTTGAATATTAATTAGCATAATATGGCCTTATTTTTAAATAGTTTTCTATATGTTATTGTTAAGGTGTTATACATTTTCCAAGACAATATACTTTGTTGTATTCTGAATTCAATTCTTGATATTAGCACTTTATCTAAAATGTAAAGAGCTTGTTTATCTATTAGCTTTTTATTTTTTAAAGCTCTGATAATTATATTGATTTTCTTAAGCATCTGTTCTTTGAGCTTGATAGTTACCTTTTGATTGCCTATCTAGATTTCTAGAAATCTTACTTGTTCCATTTTATCTAATTCTCCTATTACTTCTTTATTGACACCTGTTTGAACTTTCTCAAAATACTAATTGGAATTGTTAATAGTAACTAGAATTAATTTATTACTATTAATTTGAGAGTTATTTTTCCTATAAAATATTCTTGCTTCTTCTAATATTTTTTCTATATTTTTCTTTGAACATGCTATCAATATGGTATCATCTATAAAGATTATTATTGTGTATTATAACTTTAACTTTCTACTACTATCTTCTTTCAAATCTGGTTTCTAGGTAACTGATATTTTGTATTATTTTGTTTTATTATTTTGAATCATATATAATAGAAGGTCATAAAATATTTTTTAAATTAAAGATGAAATAGTTTCTTTTTGATCAATTCTATCTCTTGTGATAATTATTTTTGGTAAGTCTTTTTTATATATTATTTTAAACTCTTTATTACAAAATAGACTCGTTACAATTCAAATAAAACTCTCTGGAATTTTGATTTTTTTCATGGTCTTGACTAATATATATTGAAAAAGAATTCATAACTCTTTTTTGTTTTCTCTTACTTCCTTATTGATATTGTTAAGGATTTGTATTGGTTCTGCTATATTTTTTTCTAATAATACTATATAGTTAAAATCTCTTAGAATATTATTACTCTTGCAGATAAATAAATATATATATATATATATATTTCAATATTCAAAACAAATTAAGAAAAGATAAACCGTTTTCTGCTGATTCTCTGACAATATATAAAAAATAATGTTCGCAAGAAGTTTTTTTGCTAAAAAGTCTTAAACAATTTTCTTAAAACTTCTTGAAGAGTGATTTTAAAAGTCGCCTCTATACTTCCTTATTTGTTTACAATCCTTTTTGATCAAAAACTTAACTTTTGGTGACTAAGAACAAGTTAAATAACACCTTTAATATCAATAGCAAGAAAGTTCTCAAAGGAAAAAAAATTAATAATAAAGTATATAAAGATCTTATTTACCTTTGAAGTGAGAGATATATGGAGGTTTTTGATGACAGAAGGACTTATGTTTCCCCTTTTAGTCACTTGTAGATCTTTTAGAGTTATTATTTTCATGGTTTTCTAAAAAATTTTGCCTATCTTAATTTGACCCTAAATTTTGGATAGTATAAATTATTATCAAAAGTGATTGGCTGACATAAAACATGGTAATTTCAGGAAAAGTAATAAGCTCTTATTGGTCACAATCACATGTTCCTATAATATTATAGATAATGTAGAAAAGAAAGTTCTAGAAGAAGTTTCCCTTCAACTATGTATATTTGACTCCAGAAACAGTTATAATATTAAAAGGTGAGTGGATCCACATAAAGAAATTCTATTTTTTATTTAAGTTCCTCAAGTGATGAAGGCTTCCTGAGGTGAAGGCTGAGGTCTTTTAGTTTCTCTTGAATTATTTCAATCTAATTCATGCTTAAATGAAGACTTATCTGATGTCACAGAAAATGTCAAAGAAGACTTCTTTCAAGATTCAAATGAAGAAAAGAAGAATATTCCAATTAGGCAAGACTTCTTTTGAGAAAAGACTATTAAATGAAGCAAGAAACTTTTGAAGAGCTTTAAATTGATTTTTATTTTTCATCTTTCCCAGTTCTAACTTTAGAAATTTATTGTTTTTTGGAATAATCAATAGTAATAAACTATTGGCAATGATCCTGGTTAACTTAGAAGCACTATACCAAGCTACTACAAGAGCATAATATTGTCCCCTAAATCTGACTTAGAATACCTAGTTGAGACTTAGTTTTGTTTAGTCTGAACTAGCTTAGTGAACATTTTATATTTTTTAAGTAGTATAGTCCTTCAACTAATAACATATAAAGATGAGTTAATTATTATGCGAGAAGGTCTGCAGATTATTTTGTATTTTCTCAAGTATCTTAATAAAAACAAGCTATTTTGACATGATTGTAGGTTAAAAAAAATAAAAATAAATAAATAAAAATAAATAATAAATAAATTAAGAATAGATGACTCTTTTCATTGATTCCTTACCAACATACAAAAAAGATATTTGCCAAAAAGTTTTGTTTTTCTATTAATAAAGCCTTATTACTTTCTTTAAAACAACTTGAAAGAAAACTTCAAGAGTTTTTCCCAACTCTTCTCTCTTGTTTATATTTCTTTTCAAATAAAAACTTGACTTCTAGTAATCAAGAAAAGTCAAGAAACACTATTTTTACATATATCAAGAAGTTATAAAAGAAAAAAAAACCAATAGTAAAGTATTGAAATCCTATCTCCTGAAGCAAAAGTGCAACTAGAGATTTTGTACAGTAGATAAATGGGCAAACAAAAGCCTAAACCTTAAAACTTTCATTTTCACTATTTTTATCCTTTTAGAGTTACACATTTTTCAGAGTTTTGAGAAAATTTTGCCTACCCTAGCTTGATCTTGAATTTTGAAGTGTCATAAAATTGATATAGCTTTTGCTAAAGATTATTGGTTAATATGAAACACACTAATAGCAGAATATAAATAAGCACCTACTGGTTACATCCTATATTTTGATGATATCATTGATAAAAAAAAGAGAAATCACTGATATGGACTTCTTTACTTCTCCAAATGAAGTATAACTAAAGTAAAAAAATTATGAGACCATTAGGATGTATATTAAATTCTCTAGGTGATGAAAAGGTAATTATTTGTTCAAACTGAAGCCTTTAACTTCTTATCTACTAGTTAGGCAAAATACATGAAAGAGATTATTTTCTTATTTTAGTCAGGCTATAAAATTGAAAAGTAGAAAAATATAAAACATTACTCTTCTCTAGGATTAAGAATATATTTTCCCAGATATTGTATAATGATATTACAATTAAAATGAATACCAGTAAAATTTCTTTAACTAGGCATAGCTTCTAGAAGATATTAGAAGTTATACGATAAAACTAAAAAGTCATTGAAGAACTTGAGATCCATCATTAGTCATTCTGTTCTGTATGAGTAGATACAAAATCAAGATCAAAAGAAAGAAAGCATTGAGCAAGATACTAGATTTGATTAGACAATAAGTATCTCAGAAGATTATAAGAAAATAATCAAGATCACAGATAGATAAGTTTCTCTAATGGTTAGAAAAAAGAAAAATATCGCAAAAGAGTTAATTCCTAATAAGAAGAGATTTTTAGTAGAGGTCCTTTAGAGGACATGGAACACTTTATTTTTTCTTTTTTTTTGTTTTCATGTAGTACAATTGTATATTTTTAGATATACCTTTTTCTTTTTTTTTTCCTTTTTCCTTTTGTAGTTTCTTAAAATCAGTTTCTTAAAGAATAATAAATAGCGACAATCTACTAGCAATGATATATAAATTATAAGAGTATTTATGCAAAATCTACTATAAAATGTAATATTGTTTTCAAGATCATACTTAAAGATTGAAGTTCTTTTTAGAATTAAAAGCCATTGACAAATGAGTTAGCACAGTTTTAGTTTAGCCATGATGTAATTGCTTTATATATCTTTATTGATCTTTATATTGATTAATAAATATATAGTGCTGGTCTAATCATGAGTTTAAAAAAAATAATAAATAAATTAAGAATAAATATTTCTATTAATTCTCTTTTTCCTTAAAAATTTTCTTTTTTGATAATTTTTTTAGAAATGAGAAGCCAATCTAATACACTTTATCCTTCAAAGATCTGAGACTTAATAACATACTTTTTTTTTTTTTTTAACCCACAATCATGCCACGATGGCGTGTCTTTATTGAAAAATTGAAAATAAATTTATAATATTTTATAGACTTTTACAAAGTGGCTAACTCGTCTTTATACAAAAGTACTCTAAGTCAGATTTTGGAAACAATATTTTACTCCCCTAATAGATTGGTAATAA
>CAJVPT010006906.1:0-10586 GCA_910592055.1 Acaulospora colombiana
CTTTTGTCTTGTGTAGTGGCTGGCTTCTGGTTTTTCCAAGAAAATTGCCAAAAAAGGAAATTTTTTTAGGAAATTTAAGATCAGCGGAAAGAGTTTTTCCCCAATCTTTTAAATCTGGTTTATTGATTTTAATCTAATAAGAAAATATATTTATATTTTAATCTTCTTAAAGAATTGTCTACTGTTAAAAAAAATAATTAATAAACAATAGCTTTACAAGAGTTAATAAGGAAAAGAATTTTATTCACATTTTGAAAGAATTTAATGTGAGAGAGAAAATGGTTATCCATTATAGAGTCAACACTTGAGACCATGCTATTACTATTACTTTTGTACCATTAGCTAGGTACTCTTTGAGGACTTTATTGATCAAGAGTGCATTATCTGTTTCTCTATTGCTTTCAGTACTTTCATGTTATGGTTTATATATTTTCTAGTTTTAATCCTATGTTTTACCTTACCTTATTTATATTAAGTCTTTTTTTTTTTATATTTCTTCAAGTAACCAAACAAGTCAAAGGGGTTTTTGAGGGTATTTAAAATTAAAATTGAAGAGAGTTAAAGAGAAAGAACTATAGAAAAGAAGTACAAGGTATGTAATCTTTATTGTCCAGTGAATCTGTTTTTACTTATCCATTACAATAATCCATCGCAAAAAGAAATTATGGTTTTTTTGGCATATATCTTCACTAATCTTAATAAATGTTACTCTTGAAGTACTATCATTGTGAAAAAGTTGATTCACTATTTTATTTTATATTGATATCTTCTATCAATAATTTTATTTTTGATTGATACAAATGATCCCAAGGAATCTTCCAGTCTTTCAGTATTTTAAGCTTGTATAAGTAAGTAGTATACTTTCAAGATTTTGCTTTCATTTTATATAGTCTTGAGCATCTTGTTCTTTTTATTTTCCTAAGTGGTAGTAGATAATTTTCTTAAATATTATTCTTCTTCTTGATATTCAATAATATATTAGGAAATAGTATCTTATTTAAATATGTTTATATGGTCATTAGGAGCTTGTTTACATTTCAAAAGCCAACATGTTTCATGATAGCCAATTAGCTTTAATGAAAATTTGTGCTACTTAAAATTCAAAGTCAAACTAAGGTAGGCAAAATTTTCCAGAAAATTGTAAAAGTAGTAGCTTTGAGTGGAAAACATCAATAAAAGAGAGAGATGAGTCTTTTTTACTATATAGAATCTCTTTGATCTCAACATAGCCATTCAAGTAATTTACTATTGGTTCTTTTTCCTTTAGGAGCTTTCTTGCCATTAGCAATAAAGATATTACTTGATTTTTTGATCACTAGAAGTCAAGTTTATAATCAAAGAGAATTGTAAATAAGAAAAGAAAGGGTATAAATAATTCTTGAAAGTAAATCTTTAAGTACTTTTAAAGAGCGTGTGAAGATTTTATTAGCATAAAAGTTGAAAACTTCTTGTGAATATCTTTTTTGTGTATAGTTAGGATTAGTAGAAAGAGAATCTGAGGATATCTTCTTTTGACTTTAGGACTAAAGGAATTGTTCTAGTTTTCTTGATTTATTAATAAACTTAGGTTTAGAGTGAACTATATTTCTTGTAAATTACTATGTAACATTGTTTTAAGGATTCTTGGTGAATCTATTCTTTGATATTTCTTTATTATTATAAACTATTTCTTTAATTTTTTCTTTAGAAATTGTCCTTTTAAAAGCAATTCTATTTGAACACACCAGCCAAATAAAAAATTTGATCACAATAAAAATTAAATAACAAAGTATAATACTGAATAATTCAATAAATCAATTCATCAAAAAAATAAATAACAAGATAATAATTTATTAATAGACATAATAGAATAGAATTCAGGAAAAATGAAATTAATAAATATAAGATCAGCATAAATATACATGAGACCTTATATAGAATGGAATAAAGGATAAGCATATATGATACACTTTCTTTAAAGACTTTCATAAAAAAGCTTTTTTTTAAAATTGACAAATGATAAGTTATCCATACTGATAAAACTAGCAATAAGAAGATTAGATCTTTATATACAAGTGAAATATATAGAATACAGTCAAGATACAAAAACAGTAAATCACTTATTAGAATACTTAATATATAGAAAGCAATTGCAAAAAATATAGGCAAAAGGATTAGAAGAGGTATTAAAGAAATTCAAAAAACTTTTTCAAAAGAAAAAAAAAAAAATAAAGAAAAAGATGCATAACTAATTATGAAAGATAAAGAGGAAATAAGATAAACTAATCTTCATATGACTAAAAACTATTTCTACTAATCCTCCTTTTTTAAAAAAATTTTTCTTTTTTGACAATTTTTTGAAAAAAGTAAAATCTTTTCAAACACACAAGGAAAAACAATATATCTTTCAAACCAAGCTACCAAGCTTCTTTATTATATATACAACTAATTTTCTTTTACTTTTTTTTCTTAAAAATTTTTTAAAAAAAGAAAAGAGATCTATAAACTAATTTACAATTAAAAAAAGTAAGTCAATATCAACTTAACACAGCTTACAGCCAGGCCAGTGCAGGTTAATACCTTTCTTAACACTGTAAAAAACCCAAGAAGCAATTAAGTCTATCTAATAAATCAAGTTATTTCAGTCATTAAAAGGTCCAAAAGGATATTAAAGCTCCCTAAAGACAAGATAGTCTAAACATACATATATAAACAAACAATATATCTATCCTTTATCTTGTTATACAAACATGAATATATAAAAGCAGACAAGTAAAACAAGTATATATGTAAATGTAACAAATAACATATACAGTATATACACATATAACTTGTAATCTAAACAAGTTGATCAATATTCTACACAAAAATGATAATAACTTGCAAAATCTGGATAGAATAAACAAATAAATATATTAAAACAATACAACAAGGTTTTTTTGTATTACTAATCAAAAACATAAACCATAACAATCTCAGAAAGGATTATTTGTGATCTAAAAATAGAATACTGATAAACATAAATAAGCAATTATGTGACTTATCAGTAAAATCTAGACCAGTATCAAATATGAATAGAGTACAACGTATATTACAGATAGTCAATAAAAGAAAAGAGGATATAATAAATACTTTAATCAACCTCTCAATAAAATACAATGAATACTTTACTCTATGGGTCTTATAACAACTACTAAAACAGAAATAATAAACCCTACGGATCAGTAGCCTTATCATCAGGAACATATACTATCTTAGATAGTATTATAGCTAAGATATTAAGAATCGATGTGTCAACTTTCCACAAAGAACAAATCCTAACTTAACATATTACATATCTTTAGCAACAAGGCAAAGAAATCAAAGACGATCTTCTACAATCCTATATTTAAGATAAGCTCATAGAAATTATCAAGAATCCTGAAAGACAACATAAATTAGAATGACAACTAATAGAAATTATTGAACAAATATATAATAAATTAACAATAGACAATGAAATAATAAT
Organism: Acaulospora colombiana; assembly: GCA_910592055.1. NCBI lineage: Eukaryota > Fungi > Glomeromycota > Glomeromycetes > Diversisporales > Acaulosporaceae > Acaulospora > Acaulospora colombiana. Next base: position 3,488 of record CAJVPT010006906.1, read on the forward strand.
AATATGCATATAGTATATGAAAGAATTGGAATCGCAAAAACTTCAAGAAATAGTAAAAAAACAATATATTAGTAAACATAGCTCTTATATAATTAGAAATAGAAATATGATATTATCAATGAATTCTTACTTTATAAAAAAGAAAGGAACTTTTAAATTAGATGCAATAACTATCAATATTCCAAGATAAACAGAAGACGAAATTAAGGCATATCTAAGTAACATCCTTAAACTTCCACAAGAAAAAAGAAACCTGTTGTGAAAAGAGTTTATCAATGGAAATAAGTGACTAGTTTTCTGGATACAAGAGAAAAAAAATGTTATAAGATATATTGAAGAAGTTAATCAAAAGGAAGACAATTTAATTATCCAAAATATAACATCCCTGACTACTCACAAGAAACAAAAGATGAAAAGAAACCTAGATAAAAAAGTCTTTCAAAAATCTAAAACCAAAGAAGACACTACCATCTAATATGTATACTTAGTATATATGGATCAGAAAAATAATAAAAATCTCATAAAAAAATATTTAAAAAAATATGGAGAAGTTTAAAATATTCATATCTATAAGATGAATACAAAATCACAAATGAAAGCCCATATCAAATGGCACAAATACCTTAGCCTATATCCTAAAGCAATTTGGATGACTCCAATCAATACAAAAATGTCAAGAACTATATTATTTAAGTCTAAGCTCAGTGACAATGAAATTAATCAAATATTAATTGAAAGAAATGGCAACTTAGTAAGACTCCTAAATACTAATAAAACCTATACCAGTTTAATAGCTAAAGTATTAAATGGTATACAAGCCAAGGTATGCTACACATCCAAAAATCTCTATATACTCAAGAAGCATAACTTTACAGTGGTTTGCTTTAAGACAAAAGAAGAAAGAGACAAGATATGCAAATAATATATTTTTTTGCAGAGACATCGTCTCTCATAAAGTATCAAACATACATCTAATTAGAATAACAAAATTCTAAAGATAAAAATAAAAATACAAGATTCAGATTTAGAAATATGGAAGTAAATGATGAATCAACATCTGACTTACAATAAAATAATGAATCAACAAAATCTATTTCTACTCCAGCAAGTTATTATAGATTCAAGAATTTGAAACAAATCAAATAGCAAAGCAATTATAGAATAAGGTATAAAAGAAATACTAGAGAAGAATATTAGTAACAAGAAACAATAGAGAATTAATTGGAAATCAATAACACCATAGAAATAAATTTTCTAAAGTTAATATAAGACCTGAAATAGAAAGTACATAAGATCCTTTAATGAGTATTCTAGCTAACTTAGAAAGACTACATGCTAGAATAGATACCCTAAAGAGACAAATAGACGTTATAAGATCAAGACTCAGTAATAAGGAAACAAACCATTTTTAAAGGTGTACCAGTCCTTGATAGCAATCAAAAGAAGCAACAACCTATTACTTTCTTATCAAAAATTACAAATATGGGCAACAAATTAATTTTAAAAAGTAGTAACAGAATAAAAGAAGAGGAAATATAAATATCACAACATTTTTATAAGAAGAACAGAAAAAATTTCTTAACAATAATAGACATAGATCAATAACAAAAACCAAAAAAAAAGAAGAGATAGGTAAAAAAGTGATCAGAATAGGTATACACTATAATAAAAATAGTTCCTAATACCATTGGATAATTATTTTTAGTCATGATCTTTATTTTATTTCTATTTTTATCTATCTATTTATAATTATTTTTTTGATATTCTTTGATATTCTTATCGATACTTAATTAGTATAGATCACTTTATCAAATGTAGCATGTGATATAATTTACCATAAATCAGGCAGCCCAGAAGACCTAAAAATCCAAGTGACTCAAGTAATCCATTTTTACAAGTATATAGGCAGTCATAATTCGCTCAAAAGTAGAATAAGTTGAAATATAACTTCACTTGACTTTGGAAGTTGATAGATAACTTCATTTTAATTTCTTAAAGATTAAATATCTTCTCTTAATTTTAGGACTAAAGGAATTGTCCTAGTTTTCTTAATTTATTAATAAAACTTGGATTCTGAGTAAACCATATTTCTTGTAAAACACTGTGTAATATTATTTAAAGAATTTTTGGTGAATATATTCTTGAATATTTCTTTAATTATTATAATCCACTTCTGTAATTCTTTCTTTAGGAATTGTCTTTTTAAAAGCAATTCCATTTGGACACACTAGTCAAATATAAATTTAATCACATTTTGGTAACAATGACAGGACCTTGCTCTTTAAAAAGGACATTGGAATAGGATTTATAATAGGTCCGTAAAGTATTTAGCATATAAAATTTTGCAGATCACTTATGTCTCTTTTTGAGAGACAAAATTTATAGTTTTTTACTTTAATAGGGACAAAAATTAAAAAATATTATAAATCAATAATTTGAATAATAGAGAACAATTGTGAATAGTTTTTTTAATAGTTATTAATTTAAAAATTTTAATGTTTCCTAGTGAGGAACATTTGACTTTTGTTTTTGCTTCCTCCTTTAGGGACCCATCTTTAGATAGGATTAATCTTTCTTGAAAGGACAATTGAATGAATAACAACTTTGATAACTGGATTCCAAAACTATCACCTGATTTTACAATTACTTATTTTAAATACTTTATTAAAACTCCATCTTCTTTTTCTTCAATCCACTCTTTGAATACTTCTAATCACAACCAATATAGTACAATCCATTCTTCTTTACTATCCTATAATTTAACAATAGATAATATTTTTCAGGACCTTTAAAATCAAGCAGACCATCCTTATAACTGAAATTAATTTTGAAATAGGTATCCCCTACAAGGTTAGAATAATAATGAAGAAAGTAATAGATAGGAAAAGTGCAATGACAACCATCAGGACAACAGGGAGGATAAGTAGCAATTACTACCATGCAGGAATAGACCAGACCAAAGGCAAAGGAATAAGCAAAGGAAGGAGCAACAAAATCAATCTATTTATAATTATAGGCAAAATAATAATCAAAATTTCATCAATATACTGCAACAACTCTCTAAATCAATTGCTGGGATGAATGCTTTAAGGAATAATAATCAAAAAAAACCAAATTAGTGGACATACCAATTTTCAAAGAAGAAGAACAGAATTCTCTTACTTGGTTTAATGAATTTAATGAAGGATACAGAACAAATTGTATCAGTGAATAGTACAAATTTGAAATACTTTCCTCTTATCTTAAAGGAATTGCACATACTTGGTGGTCTTCTATAAATGATTAAATTGATTATTGAAACAATGCAGCATATATAGTTGAATCTTTTGTGCATCAATTCTGTGCAACTTGGTATACTACTCATCATAAATCAAGGTAAATGAATTAATCAAAGCAATGAGTACAAAAATTAGGAGAAACTATGGATGAATATCTGAATACAATAACTTTTCTTTACAAATGCATTAATCCTGACAACAACTACTCTCTTGAGGATAAAACCAGGCAATTCATCAATGAATTATAGGATTAATTGAGAGAACCAGTTGAAAATTCTTGTTCTTTCAACATGGCTGAAGCTATCAACTGTACTTATGCTGCTGAATTAGCCTACTCCAGGAATTCTACTTTGAGTACCTATTCTTTGAGACACAATTACTTGAACCAGGATACTGATAAGCTTAAGGATATTAAAACAGCAATTACCCAGCTCTCTCAAGGATTTTAACAATTTAACACTTCAACTAATAGGAGGTATAAGGACAACAGCAATATCAATAACAATAATAGGAAAAGAAATCAAAGGAAAACTCGTACTTGCAATAATTGTGGAAAAGTTGGACACTTGCAATACAACTGTAAATTATATCGCAACAATAATAATAGCAACAATAGGAACAATAGCAATAACTTTAGAAGGTTTTACAATAACAATAATAATAACAATAGAAATCAGTTCAATAATAATAACAATTAAAAAAAATGTTTTATTTGTAATCAACTTGGACACTTGATTAACCAATATTCTCAAAGAAATATTAACAATTCAATGAATAGAAATGGATCTAATAGTAATCAATTATCTTCCAATAATCAATCCAAAAATCACAATCAATGGCCCAATCTCTCTATGCAGAACTTTGTGATACTGTGGAGCAAGTAAACCTCCATTTAAAGATTAAGGGACCTAAGGAGAGTCATGAATTCCCTATACTTTCAAATCTCTTATATCAATATTTTTTCTACTTAAACAAACTGAACAAATCAATTCAAAAGCTGTGAAAGTATTGTATTGTGATGCAAAAATTGATGACTATTCTATCTATTTAATTATTGATACTGGGTCAATAAGCAATGTTATTTCTAAGCTATTTTTGAACTCTTTAAAATGTACTGTTCATGAACTATCTTCTATCAATCTTGTGGACATAAATGAAAAAAATATAATAATTATTGGGCAAGGTGAAGGATTTGTTAATCACTATCAAAGGAATTACTATATCTGTCACTGTGGATATATCTGAATCAACTCAATATACAATTATTATGAGAAATGACTGGATTACAAAAACCAAGACTATTATCAATTATAACTATTAAACTATGGACTTGAATTATTTGGGCATAAATATCCGATGCAAGGTTACATGTTGGAAAAAATCAAAATTTAATGATAATGGAAGGCCTACAGAAATTGAACCTTTGGATAAGGGAAAAGGAAAACAAATCTATAATTCAACTGATAAATTGGAATATGAGGAAACTTTGAATGAGGATCAAACTTACTGTGCACTCTTAAGGAACTCTAATAAACAACCACTAGTGAAAATTGATAAGTTAACAGTTACTATTGAATAGTGTGAGAAACCAATAACTTATATTCAGGAACTTGAAGCCATGTAACAACCACTCTTAACTTCTAAATCTTTGCAAAAGGAATGGAAAGGATCAAAAACAATCTATTGGTGTGATTATTACTTGAAACAAAAATCTGACATTTGTATCACTTATAACTCAAAGTTCAAGATTAGGAACTTAGTCAATACTTGAATGTGGATCACAAAAAGGAGCCAGATAAATCACTTGATTTAACTCAGAAACAACAAAATCAATTCAAATATTTGATACAGCAATATCAAAATATAATTGCAACTGATGACTCACCTACTGGATGCACTGACTTGGTCACCCATCACATTATTACTGAAAATACTCTACCAATTAAACAGCAACCTTGTATAATATAATATCTTCTGTTAAATATGAATTTATAAAAAAAAAAAAATTAAAGATATATTGGCTCAAGGAATTATTCAATCATCTTATAACCCATGGACTTCTCTAATTGTATTGATTAAAAAGAAAAATAATCAAATAAGGTTCTATGTTAACTACTGAAAGTTCAACAAAGTCACCAAAAAGGATACTTACCCACTACCTAGGATTGATGAAATTTTTGACTCACTAGAAAAGGCCAAATGGTTTACTTCTTTAGATATAGCTAGTGGATATTAACAAGTTGAAATGAATCCAACAAATAAGGAAGAAACTACTTTTATCACTAAATAAGAAACTTTTGAATTCAATGTCATGTCATTTGAATTAACCAATGCACCAGCCACTTTTCAATGACTTATGGATCACATTTTCTATGACATCAAGGAAAAATATATATTAGTATACTTGAATGATATCAGTATATACTCTGCAACATTTGAGGAGCACTTATAATATTTAAAGAAAGTTTTTGAAAGGTTTAGACAAGCCAATCTCAAGCTCAACTTGAAAAAATGCTACTTTTGCAAAAAGGAACTCGCATTTTTGGGACATATTATCAATCAATATAAAATTCAACCAGATCCAACCAAAGTTGAAAAGGTGAAAACTTTGCTATACCAACCAATACTATTGAACTGAGAAAATTTATTGAACTAGCATTTTATTATCACCACTTTATATCAAGTTTTGTCACCATAGCTAAATCAATGAACAAGTTTTTGAGAAAAAATACATCATGTTTTTGGAATGAAAAATATCAATTAATATTTGAGAAACTCAAGAAAAAATTAACTACTGCACCAATCTTAACTTATCCAAATTTCTCCAAGCCTTTTCTTCTGTATACTAATGCTTCTCACAAAGGACTGGTAGCTGTCCTGACTCAATTAGATGAACAAGAAAATGAACATGTGATAGCCTATACAAGTCAAAGTCTTGTTGGACCTGAACTTAATTACTCTATTACTGAAATTGAATATCTTGCTATTATTTGAGCCATAAAATACTTTTGTCCTTATATCTATCTTCAGGAATTCACTCTTATTATTGACCACCTAGCTCTTTAATGAATAATTAATAACTCCACTTGAAACAAAAGAACAATACAATAGATACTTACTATTATAGATTACCCCTTCAAAATTCAATATCAGAAAAGTAGAAAATATTAAAATGCCAATGCATTATCAAGGCTCTCTTCAACCTCAACACCTTAATCATAGATTTGAAAATTTATCAGCAACTATATACCTATCTCTTTACTGGAAAACTATCTTTGGACTTAATAGCAAAAGAAATAATCTCTTAAAAAACAAGCAACACATTATTTTACTCAACACTACACATTATTTTGACGCAATACTAAAAACCCAATAGAACCACTCAAAGTTATTAAGGCAATTGAATTGGAATTAATTTTATATAATTTTTATGAAAACATTTTTACTGAACATTTTGAAATTGAAGCAATCTATAATTAAGCAAGGAGTCGATATTATTGACCTAATTAGTACAAAACATTGCTGAATACATAAAAAATTGTGATACTTGCCAGTAACAAGGAGCTCCTATATTACATAAGGAACTTTATTTTATACATGTTAAATAACCTTTTGATCACATAGGAATTGATATTATTGGACCTTTTTCAATAACTTCTCAAGACAACAGATATATAGTACATTGCAAAAGTCTTTGGACTAATATTGCTTTGCAATTTTTATTCATAATTTAATAACCAATACATAAAATGAAATAAAAATTTATATTTATATTGTTCAAAATATAGAAAATAAGATTATTTAAAAAATTTTTTTAAAAT
>CAJVPT010006907.1:0-10586 GCA_910592055.1 Acaulospora colombiana
AAAGGTTTAATAAAGCACACCTAACTAACCTGACAGAGGGTTAATTTAAAAAAAAAAAAAAAAAAAAAAAAAAAAAAGAAAAAGATGTTCTGCAGTATTTGAAAAAGGCTAACAAAAAATAAGAAGAAACTTTTACAATTATATCCCTAGAAACAAAAAAATAAACAAATGTCGTATACACTATATATAAGAAAATCTTTTAACAAAAGAAAAAAAAGGACAAAAAATTTTTAGTATTAACCCTTATTAATATTAATCAAAGCCACTTAAAACATAAGATTAAATCTGTCCTTTAAAAATATGAAGAAACAATAAATATTTATATCTATAATTATTCAAAATTATAAAGAAGAATTAAAGTTCAAATAATATACATCAGTTATATAGTAATATGGAAAAAGAATGGATAATTTACACCAATCAAGAAATAATCAGAGTTATCTTTACTCAACATAAACAGATAATAATAAGATTAATAATATTATCAAATAGCAAAACCTTCAATTCTTAGAATTGTATAAATATATAATATTATAACTAGTTTGATTATATGAACAATCAAATATACTAAAGCAAAGGTATATTATATATCTAGAAATCCTTATACTTAAAAAAAAAAGAGTATACAGTGATATATTTTATATTAATCCAAAACTTAACAAGGATACTGATACAACATATTTTTATTCATAGACAAAAACTTATATAGAGTGTCAAGAATTATTTTATAAAAAAACAAAAGCCTTATAAAAGCAGTTTCATAAAACAGAAGCTTTTAAATAGACAGTGATTCAAAAAATAATAAATCTAACAAGTTACAAGAATAGAAAAGATAGATATTAGAAGTAATAAAAAGCTCAAATAGAAATCCAGAAAAGAGCTTTTATATTGACACTGATAGCTTTAACAAGTCAACTAAAAAGCTATTTAAATAAGACTAGTTAATAAGAAACTAAAGAAATATAAGACAAACTTATAACAATGAATCAAAATAGTTGAAAAATAGTGTATTTAGGTACCTAGCTATAGGAAGCAATAGAGAATAAATAGGTAACCAATAACAACAAAAAGATTTATAAAGAGAAAATACAAAATATAAAATAATAGACAGATAAGACCTCTTAAACCTTATTTTAATAAACTTAAAAAGCTAAATAATAGAATTTGTAGATTAGAAGGGAAAGCAACTTCTAATAAATAAATAAGAGAGGATAGAGAAGATGCAAATTGCTCCTAAAAGTATTAGATTTTCAAAATAATAACAAAAAAAACATGTCTAATCCTTTTGTAATAAATACTCTAAACAAGAGCAAAAAGTGACAAATAGAACAAGTAGAAATAAATCAGCAACAAGATAATTATGATATTGATATATTTCTTCAAATAAAAAAAATAGTTTCTCAAGAATATAAAGAACAAAAGTATATTAAAAAAAGAATATGATGATAATATTCACAAAAAAGTAATAATAATTGGAATATACAATATTAGGAGTATCTCAAATATAGTAATTTAACATAGTTTTATAGAAGAGATGCAGGAACAGGAAATATGTATATTGGAATTAATTGAGATCAAATTAATCAAAATAAAGATAAAATAAATTTTCAATAATCAGACATTATATAAACACTTCTATAGTATCAATACAAATATTACATATAGAACAAAAGTCTGTCTATTAATTAAAAAAGATATAAAAAAAAACTAGCATCAATAAAAGAAATAAAAGAATATATAATAGCAATCAACTTATTAATAAAAAGGAACAAAATCTGTATCATACAAGTATATATCTTATTATACAAACAAAGAAATAAAAAAGTACAAGAGAAAGTAAAAAATCTTATTAGGAATAAATATAGGTAAAACTTTTATATAATAGTAATAGAGGATTTTAATATAATACACAACCTAGCTGAAGATAAAACATTATTCTTCAAAGCAAAGTTTAAACTATTATAGTATTCAAAAATCTTTCTATTCAACTTTTTTGATAAATAAAATTTCTTAGACATATAGATAGTATGAAAAGATAAAAATATATCTTATCAAAATAGAATACAATAGGTAGTGGTTGAATTAACTATATATAGATATTACAAGATCTAATAAAATATCTAATTCTACAATTTTAAAGCATAAAAAAAGTTACAAATAGGAATTATACAATATTAATAATAATATTATATAATATAAATCTTTTTATCAAAGATATAATAAACAAATTGTATACTAAAGAAAAAAAAGAATAGATATAAAAGAATTAATGATAGATCAATAGCAGGCCTTCAATAACAGTTTAAACTATAAATTTAAAATAATATTAAACCCCTTATTATAAGAAGAACCAGAAAAAATGCAAGGAAAGTTCAAATAAACAAAATATAAAAACCATATTAAAGGCTAGTTAACAAGGTAGCTTTCAACAAGCTTGTAATCAAAAATAAATCTATCTCAAGAAATAAGTACTATAGATATAGTCCAGAGTTTATCAAATACAGAAGAGTATTATAATTAATGATATTTTTCAAAAAAGCAAAGTTTTTAACAATTGGAACAAGCTATAAATTCTTAATACAACTATAGAAAAATATAGCAGAGTTCACAATTTCAATCATCAGATTAAAAACTATTGCATTTAATATAGCATTGTTAATATTTCATGAACTATATTGAAAAAAAATATACAAAATGCAATAAAAAACTTTAAATTTATATGTTAGAATCTCAAAGCAAAAAAAGCTATAAATGTAATTAAAATAGTCTTAAAATAAAGATGTAAATTGACTAAAAAAAGATAGTAAACTTACTAATAAAATAGGAACAATACTCATCAATTGAAAATAAGGTCATATCTATTTAATAATGAAATTAAAGCCACAAGAATATGATCACTTAAATATAAAACCTATTGTATTATTAGAAATTACAAGAAAATAGTTCATTAAAATTCTAACAAATAGATTAAAAAATATTTATAAACTTAATAATATTTTGAAAGATTCTAATTTTGCAGAGTTATCAGAAGAGAGTACTGTAGAACTGATCTATATTCTTAATAATATCTGTAAAGATGTAAGAGAAAACAAGAACAAGTTGTATATACTCTTTTAAAATATAGCTATAACCTATAATACAATCAATTTGAACATATTAACAAGAGCTATAAAAAGAATCAAACTTTTAAAGATGTTTATTAAGAATATAATAAAATTGTTTCAATATAGAGAATTTAGAATTATAATCAAAAATAGATTCACAAAACTAATAATAGCTGAAGATGTAATTGATTAAGAAGAAAATATTTTACTTCTAATATAGAAAATTTTTTATGATCCTTTATTATATAAAATTTAAAATAATGAAACAAAGGAATATGAGATATTAGTTACTAAGATCCAAATCTAAAAGAGTAAGAAGTCAATAAGAAATCAAAATCTAGGTATATAGCAATCATCTTTATGAATAATACTATATAGATAATAAGATTCAAAGAAATTATAAAAAAGATTTTAAAAGAAGCAAAATTTTTTTATAGAACCAATAAATTTCAAATGAATAGTAATAAATTGTTACTAGTTATTATTAATAATTCTAATCACTATTCAAAAGAAGTTAAAGTATGAATCAATAATGAAACAATTGGGGAACTATATAGAACTAAATATATAAGATTTTTGAGAATCTGGATTAATAATAAAAAGATAGCTATTGAATTAAAAGAGCAAATTCTTAGAAAGATCTATATAATTATATGAGTTTTTAAGAATAAAAAATTAACTGATAAGCAAATGCTCTATATTATAATTAGGATTTTAATATCAAGAATAGAATTTTGTATATAATGTAGCATGCTATCTTGAAAAATATGCAACACTTTAACTATGATATATAAAAAGCTTCTTAAAAACAAAAGTAATTTGTATAGATCTATATTCAATAGTGTAGTATATTATTCAAAGATCTATAACTTAAAGAGTATTTGAATACTATAAAAAAAAGTAAAATAATAGAATTGTATAATAGATTAAATGATCTAGAACCAATAGGACTTATAATAGTCATTAAAATCAAACTAATATAAATTAAATACTAGGAACCACTTAATCTACTTATCTACAAGTTATTAGATTGTATATCAGATAGAAATTATGGAAATAATATTTCAAAGTTGAAAATAATGAGACATCTTCAAATGAAATAAAGGAAACTATTCAATTAAAGAATATTTAATATTAAATAAATATATAAAAACTATACATTATTTAAAAACTATAAGTTTATATATATAGACTAGCTGATCACCCATGAAACTAAAAAACTAAAAAGATGGTAAATAATCCAACTAATCCAGAAAATTAGTAAGAAGTCTATTTCACAATAGTATTTAGCTATAGAAAGGTATATATATGAAAAAAAAACTAAAACAGTTTACAAAACTCTGTAAAAAAGATTAGTCAAAATAGAAATCACCAATTATAAAGAAAAGTTTAAATTATAATAAAGATAAATACTCTGGATAGTTACAAGTAACAGGTATCAGAAAATAATAGGTGAAAGCTAAGATTAGAAATATTAAACAAGTAATATAAATAGAACACCTCAAGTATATTGAGTACTCAAATAATTAAAAAACTAGTATGATGAAATGTTTAGAATGTATAGAAAACAAGTAAGTAAAGAGTCAATATACTGTATAACAAAGACAAAAAAGATAGAATATATGAAGTTTGCTATCTAAGCATAAAAAAATCCACAAGAAGAGTTCAACAATTAAATATCCTAAGTCTCAAAATAGTTCTAAAAAACAATAGGAAAAATAATTTAAGATAATTATAAATCCAGTTTAAACAGTAAAATAAGTCAATTAGATATAGAGAATTGAAAAAAGCAAATTATTAAAAGTAATATTAAAGAAGGTGCATATCAAGATTATCTAATTGAAATACTTTAATATAATTAATAATTTAAAGAAATATTGATTTTTTATTTTGATAGATATCTTATTGATTATGGAAGTAAAAAAATGAAGATGAGAGTAGCATGAGTAAAAGTAGAAAGTGAAAATAAAAAAAGTAAATTTCTAATATAAGTAGGTGACTAGCTATCATTCACTAAAGCAGAACTAGTAGCAATAGTTATAATATTACTAATTATAACAATAAACAATAAGGTAGATTTTTATAGGTAGTTAAGCCTATATTGTTAAGTGGAAAATAATAGAGAAAGAGAACCCCAGAAGAACTCACAAAAAATGGTTGAAGGAAAAAAACCAATTTCTATGAACAAAAATGTTGGATATTGTTAAAAAAAAAGCTAGATCTGAAACTGATCAAGATTAAAATACACTTTAATAATGTATATGATGAAAAAACAAATACTTTAGCAAAGAAAGCCTTAATGCTTCTTATAATCAAATGAAAAAATCTTACTTTATCCAAAATTATTATTAAAATTAAGTAATATGAAATGATTTTAGATAACCCCCCCTTTTTTTTTAACCCATAATCATACTACTTTGGTGTGTCTTTATTGAAATATTAAGAGATACCTGAATATTTTACAGACTTTTCACAAAATAACTAACTTGTTATTGTACATTATTAGTTAAAGAACTACACTACTTAAAAAATATGAGAAGTTCACTAAGCTAGTTTGGATTAAACAAAACTAAGTCTAAACTAGGTACTCCAAATCAAATTTAGGGGATAATATTGTGCTTTTCTAGTAGCTTGGTATAGTGCATCTAAGTTAACCAGGGTCATTGCCAACAGTTTGTCACTGTCGATTATCCCAAAAAATGATGAATTGCTAAAGTTGGCACTAGAAAAAAAGGAAAGAAGAAATATAATTCAAAGCCTTCCAAAAGGTTTTTACTCCATTTCATAGTTTCCTTTCAAAAGGAGTTTGCCTAATTGAAATATTCTCTAAGCTTTATGATGTTTGAGAAACTTACCTTCTTGAAAATGACTTTAAGAAGAATGTTTGAGAAACTTAGTCATTCTTGAAAATGACTTCAAGAAGAATAATTGAGAAACTTATTTTTCTACTGATATATGAATTCACTTATTGCTAGTAAAGCCAGCACCATATTATAGAATAATTTGCCTGACTGGGATAAAGAAATCTTTTTAAGAACTTTGCCTGACTGGAATAGAAGTTTGGAGACTTCAACTTTTGTTCAAGAAAGTCTTTTCACCATCTGAGAAACTTAATGAGAGATGGGAGTTCGATCTTCTATTCCTATCCATTGCTTACATTTTGGCATCATAATTGTTTCTTATAGATTGAACATACATAATTGGAGGGGACACTTTTTCTAGAACTTTTTTTTCTATATCATCAATAATGTATTGAGACATGTGAATTTGATCAATAGGAGCTTGTTTACATTTTAAAAACTGATGTGTTTCATATCAATCAATTACCTTTGGTAAGAATTTGTGCTACCTAAAATTCAGGGTCAAACTGAGATAGGCAAAATTTACCAAAAAATTATAAACATAGGAGCTCTAAGAGGGTCAAGACAATCAAAAAGAAAGAAATAAGTCTTTTTACTATAGAAAATCTCTATAAGCCTCTCACTTTAAAGGTTATAAAGATCTTTAAGTACTTCACAATCAGTTATTCTTCCTTTGTGAACTTTCTTGCTATTAGTATCAAAGGTACTACTTGACTTTTCTTGATCACTAGAAGTCATGTTTTTGAATAAAGTGGTTTATAGACAATAGAAAAAAAATAGAAATGACTCTTGAAGTCATACTTCAAGTTGTTTTAGGAAAGTGTTAAAACTTTATTAGCAAGGAAGTATAAAAACTTCTTGCAAATATCTTTTTTGTATGTGATCAAAGGATCAGTGGAAAGAGTTTTTTTATGACTTTAGATAATCCCATAAGACAGTTTATTAAAATATAAATAACAAAGTTATAGCTTATTAATAGATAAAACTAAATAGGATTTTGAATAAATAAAATTGATAGATTCTAGATTAACATAACTATACATGGGATTTAGTATAAAAAAGAATGAAAAATGAGTATACTTGAAATACTTTCTTTAATAATTCTCAAGAAAAAGACTTTTTTATTAAATTAATCAATAAAAATTATCAATTCTTTTTAAACTGGTCATAAGAAGACTAGAAATATATAAACAAATAGAGTATATAGCATATAAACATCAAATAAAAATAAAACATCTATTAGAATGTCCAATATATATATATATTTTTTTGGAATAGAAGCTCAACATATTTATTGATTTTGTTAAAGTAATATATAAATTAATGCAGTGATTACAAAGGTTGTTATATGAGACTATATATCATTTATATTACTAAACTCCTTCAAACCTGACTTTTAATAGATTTATCAAGTAACTTGTTACCCAAAAATATTCAGTTGAATTAAATTTTTACTACTATTACAATCTAAAAAAAACTAGACACTCCTTATTGGTTTCAATTCTTTTAGATTTCTTCCAACTAAAATATTATGATAGACTTACTAGTTTTAGGAAAGGAGAAGTATACCTTTCTTTTGATTCTGGTGATTATAACCTGTTATCAATATTGAGTGTATTCAGAGAAAGAGTATAAGTTCAGTAATATTTTTATGTATATAAGAATGAAAAAACTATTTGGATCAGAATAAAAAAACCCTAAAGTAATTTTGGAATAGAAGAATACTTATATTTTTATAAGTAGTGTGAGTTCTTGAAGTTCCATTCCAATAAAAGAGATACTTATTCCATAGTTATAATACTTTTAAAGAGTAATAAGAGCTAGAAGATCATAGTTCATGTAATGTTTATTCACCTGCATCTCTAGGATATGACTTATAAAAGACCTAAGGTTCTTATAGAACTTAGGAAATATATTCACATTATATATTATAAGTATTCTTGTTTGCATTTCTGTTAACTATAGAACAACAAATCCCAATTTTCAGCCAATCAATCCATCTAAAATCTAATGTAACAGAAAATTCAGAATTAAGCTAGAATAGACAAAATCTTTCAAAAAAATCAAGAAAAAACTGTTACAAGTTAAGAAAGAAGCCATTTATGTCTATAATAGTAATGTCAGTTTCCCAGGCTGATATAGAATTATTGTTTCACACTTTTTCTTAGACTTTGAAACCATAATAGAGAAAAGAAAGAATGTATTTTTTTATCTGATTTCTACTTTCTAGAAAAGCTTTTTTGTTATTAACTTCTTAAGTAGAAGATTTTTGAAGAGGAAAAATAAATAAGAAGGATAAAATATAATTTTTACTAAACAAAACAAATGTTTTTAAAGAAAGTTTTGAAGTTTTATTACTCGCAAAACATAAAGTTTTAAAGGAATGCTTTTTTAAAAGTGGTGGTTAAGGATCTACAGGAAAGAGTTTTTTTTTTCAGAATGTTCAATATATAAAGTCTAATAGTAGGAAATATATAATAAAAAATAAAAGATCTGTAGTAGTGACCTGCAGGCAATGATATTAAAAGTTGAAAGGGTCTTCACCTGAACTTTTAATGGAACGAAAAATCACTTTCAAAGTTGCACTTAGAGTAATTACTGAGACGAGTGAGCTAGTTAAAGTTTTAGCTTTAGCAATTCATACTATATGTACAGCTTACAATTGTTTAATAAAGTACACATAACTAGCCTGACAGAAGGTTTAAAAAAAAAAAAATAGTAAGTTACACTCTTTCTACTGATCCCTTGACCACATACAAAAAAGATGTTTACAAGAAAATTTTTTTTGACAAATAAAGTCTTACCACTCTCCTTAAACCAACTTGAAATAATACTTCAAGAGTCACCTTTATCTGTTCCTTTCTCTTGTAAACATTTTCTTCAAACAAAAACCTAATTTTTAGTAACCAAAGTCATGAATACACCTTTCTTACCAATGGTAAGAAAGTTCTAAAAGGAAGAAGAACTGAAGTGCTGCTATCTATTCACATATTAGAGAAACAATATAGAGCTTTGTTGATAATAAAAGACTTATCTTGAAGGCAATCACCCACTCTCTTGTCATGTTTTTGTTTTAAAAGTACTTTTTCTTAGTTTTTCTGAAGATATTTTGCCTTCCTCAGCTTGACCTTAAATTTTGAGTAGCACAAAGTTTCTCAAGTAGTGATTGGCTAGCAGAAAACATGTCAGTAAAAGAATGTAAACAAGCCCTTACTAGTCACATTCATGTATCTCATCAGACATTGCTTTCAAACATGTCATTGGATATTAAGAAAGAGAATAATCTTTAAGAAAATTATCTACTACCACTTAGGAAAATAAGAAGAACAAGAGACTCAAGAAGATATAGAATGAAGGCAAAGCCTTAAAAGTATACCATCTACTTATATAAGCCTGAAACATTGGGAGACTAAGAGATCCCTTGGAATCATTAGTACCAATAAAAAATGAAATCATCAACAGGAGTTGCCGATATAGATGGCATAGTGGATCAACTTCTTCATGATGGTAGTACTTCAAGAATAACATTTATCAAGGCCAGTAAAGGCACATGTCAGAAAGACCAAGATTTATTTTCTAGAGAGATTATCACAATGAATAAGTAAGAACAGATTCACTGGACAACAAAGGCTCCATACCTGATACCCCCGTATTCATAACCCTTCCTTCCCAACTCTCTTCAACCCTAGTTCTAGACCCCCTCGAAAACCTCTTTGACTTGTCTGGTTACTTGAAGGAACATCAAAAAGAAGATTCAATATAAGTAGGATAAAACAAGATATAGGATCGAAACTGGAAGACATAAGAACCATAACATGGAAGTACTGAAAGTAACTGAGGAACAGACATTACACTCTCAATTGATAAAGTTTTCAAAGAGTACCTAGCCGACAGTAAAGAAATGATAGTAATAGCATATTTTCAAGTATCAATTCTATAATGGATTATCATTTTTCCTCTCTTGTCAAGTTCTTTTAAGATGTGAGCAGAACCTTCTCCCCTATTTATTCTTGTATAGCTATTATCTCCAATTATTTCTTCTAGCAGTAGATATCTGTTCAAGAAGATTAATATGCAAATATACATTCCTCTTTTTTAGGGTTAAAATAGACAAACTAGATTTGATACATATATCAATCCCCTTCAAAATTTTTATCACTCTAATAGTCTTTTCATTAGGTCTCTGTTTGGAGATAGCTTAACCATGAGATGGTTTTTTTAACCTATCATTAGTTTAATAGCTTATTATTGTTTTCTTCTGATCAAATATACCTAAATAGTAAACTTCGCTAATAAACTAGGCCAAGTCTAGTATTAAAAAAAATATATATATATAAAATAATAGTAAATATATTAACAATTTAAAACCAAAAAATATAATAGATAAAAAAATAAACAAGAGTTGATTTGTAAATTATAATTCAGATAACAAATATATAATATAGTAATATATTCAATACTATAGTTTTTTTTTTTTTTTAGACACTAGCTCATCTATTGTATTTCTGTTAAGGTGAATGTAGTAAGTGCTGATACATTGATATACCATGGTCTTGCTATTTATCTTTTTGATAAATTGTCTTATGGGATTATCTAGTGTCATATCTTTCCACTTAATTTC
>CAJVPT010006908.1:0-10585 GCA_910592055.1 Acaulospora colombiana
ATTGGGAAAACATGTATTTAAAGATTGTTTTTTTTCTTTACTGACAACTCAGAGTTGTCTACTTTTAATTTACATTTAATAAAGTTTTTCTTTAACTAAGATATATAATGATGACATGACTTCCTAATATTGCATGTTACAAAAGCTCACAACCCCCTGGCATGGCAGACTCCATAGCACAAAGAATGCCCTAGCTTGAGGCTATCCCAATCTGGCACTTGCTTAAAAGAAGACAATCTGATGAAAAGGAAGATTTAAAGCTGCAGGTGGTGAGAACAAGTATAGTATCTTTTTTGAAATTTAAAGTAAAGAGTATTGAATGGGTTATCTGAATGTTCTAACCAATCTTGAAAGATACATATTTTCTATAACTTAGAAGAATCCAGTAGATGATAATTTAAACTAGGGGTAGGACTTTCACCTCTACATAAGATCCCACCTGATGTATGGTTACACCCCAACGATATTTAAATGAACATATATCAGGTCAAAAATAATGACTTAATAAGTATACTTAGTTATAGACAGTGAAAATTCTACATATGTACTGTATATATAGTAAAAGACATTTGATGTACTGATTAGATATCACTATATATCAATAAATCACACATTTATGTGAAGTTTGCTACTCAAAAAAAAAAAATAATAATAAAAATAAAGCTTAGTTTCAAAAACTCTATTCGCTGATCTTTTGATTATTTGGGTCTCGCGTCATCTCGGAGCTTCGGGATCAGTGGTCAGATCATGTGATTTGAAATATCATGTGTTCTAGCAAATCATTAATATTTCATGGCTGGAGGTTTAAATCCTTGATTATCTTGAAATTTTATTTGACAACAGGTCTTTAAGAAAAGATGTTTGTCTCATCAAAATATCCCTAGTTTTCTAAGACCGTTCTAACAGTTGTCATTTGACTTTAAAATGTAAAGTCATGTTTTCATCGGATAACTTGGGTAAACTTGTTATAGCTTTTATGGGAATTAGACCAGAAGCCTTTTCTCATGCAACCTTTTCTGCTTCGACCTGTTTTTAACCCATGATCATCAGAAAGACCAGAGGTCCTGTTTTTATACAGCCTAATTAAATTTGGTTAGGATCCAGATGTTTTGGGTATGACGTATAAAAGAAAACTGGTAAATCTAGTGTGAAGATAATTTACACATTTTTGTTTCTTGTGGGTATTGAACTAGGAGCTTGTGCATGGAACCTGAGAGCACTACCTATTGTGCTATTGATCTACAAGTCTGAAATTAAGCTTTATTATTTCTAAAAATATATATATATATATTTTATTAATTTATTGAATTATTTATTTTTTATTAAATATTATATAATTGATAATATATTAAATAATTTTTTTGATTAGTGCATTAAATATATTAATAGTACTTAGGTATATTTATTTTTTTTCAACAAAACTCTTTCTGCTAATCCTCTAACCACATGCAAAAAAGATATTCGCAAAAAGTTTTTATACTTCTTTGCTAATAAAGTCTTAATACTTTCCTTAAAACAACTTAAAGTATGACTTCAAGAGTCATCTCTATCTTTTCTCTTTTGTTTACAAATCTCTTTACCTAAAAACTTGACTTCTAGCCAAGAAAAGTCAAGAAACACCTTTGATACCAACGGTAAGAAAGTTCTCAAAGGAAGAAGAACTGATTGTGAAGTACCTGAAGATCTATCTAACCTTTGAAGCAAGAGGTATATAGAGGTTTTTAATGACAGAAGGGCTTATTTTTCCCCTTCCAGTCACTGTTGAGCCTCTTGGAGCTATCGCTTTTATGGTTTTCTGGGGAATTTTGCCTATCTCAGTTTGATCCTGAATTTTTGATAGCACAAATCCTTACCAAAGGTGATTGGCTGATATGAAACACATTAGTTTTTAGAATGTAAACAAGCTTCTATTAATCACATTCACGTATTCTGATGATGTCATTGATGATTGGAAAGAATGTTCCAGAAACTGTTGCTTCCAAAAAGCTCAAGTTTCTTAATGAAGACTTCCATAATATCAAAAAACCAAGCGATGACTGAGGATTAAATGCTTTTCTTGAAATATTCTAATCTGGTACTCACTTAAATAAACGACCAGTTGGATTGACTTGTCCAATGTTGCAGATTATGAAAAAGAAGATTTCTTCCAAGGTTCAAGTAAAGCAAGAAGACTATTCCAATCAGGTGGATCCCTTTTGAGAAAAGGTTGTTTTTATTTTTGGATTTTTTTAGAGGGTCTTGAATTGTTCCTTTTTCCAACCATTTTTCCCCTTTTTTCTTTTTAACTTAGCAATTCATTGGTTTTCAGGCAATCAACAGTGACAAATTGTTGGCAATGATCCTAGTAGATAGAGATTATTACCAATCTATTGGGGGAGTGTAATATTGTTCCCAAAATCTGACTTAGAATACTTTTGTATGAAAACAAGTTAGTCAAATTGTGAAAGTCTGTAAAATATTATAGATTTACTTCAATTTTTCAATAAAGTCAAGCCATCATGGCATAATTGTGGATTAAAAAAAAATATATATATATATTTATTTCTTTTCAAGAATAATAAATTACAATAAATATCTTTTTTTTTTTTTTTTAAACAACAACTCAGCCTTGTTTTATTAAAGTTTCAAGTCATGATAAATAAATGTATATACAAGAAATGGTTATTAATAAAACACTCTTAGAATTATCTGTGAGTAGTTAAAATTTTACACTACCACTACCACTTTGATTCCATAAGCTGGTTACTCTTCGAGAACTTTATCAGTTGAAGGTATATTACCTGTTCCTTAGCTGCTTTCAGTATTTCCATGTTGTAAAATTCTAATCACTCTAATCTACAGGATGGCTTATTGTCGAGGGAATTATACAGATCAATCTAATTTATATATCAAGAAAGAAGATTTATCGATCCTTCTAGATTCCCTTTTAACTAATATGTTCAGGTGAGACACATTATCCCAAAAAAAAATATTTGACCTCCTTATGTCTTGCTTGTCATGCAACTCAACTTTACTATGAGGAAATTACAATAAATACTTATTAAATATCATTAATTTTATTATATATACTATATATTATAAATATATAAAAAATTTATTTATAAAATAGTTTTATATCTTGATTCTTTTTTCCACTGATTTACTATTTTTCTAAACATTTCCTTTTTTGATAATTGTTTAAAGAAAAAGGATAACACAACTCAAGCTCAGCAATACAATAAAGAGAAACACAACTACATCACTCCACTTGGAGCAATATATAAAGCTCTAGAAACAAGCCACTAGGAGAAGAGTATACCATAACAACAATAGCACTTTATTTATCAACTTTTGAGAGAAAGGAAAAACAATAGTAAATCTGAATCACAATAAGGTCAAGAAACCCAATGTCAACTTTTCTAGCTTACAACCAGGCCAGTACAGATTTATACCTTTTTAGACATTAGAAGAAACCTGGCAATATAATAATCTCAACCAGTAAACCAATTAAAATTCAAAATTTGTAAGACCCAAGAGGACATCAGAAACTTAAAAGTAACAGTTAGAGATTATTAATAACACACATCAGTAATACATAAACAACTAGTCCATAACGTGAATATAAACATATTCCTTTAGACAATAGAGACATAACAACAGTTTACATAACATGTTTCTAAATAGATAAACAAGCTTAACACATGTTTTAGCTAATCACAAAACACGTTTTTCACATTTGTTTTATTCCTTAATAGATCCAGCACACATATTGTATTACTGAAATCAATAAATAAACAGATAAACAATCTGCAACTTGTGTTTACTCCACAATTGATCCACTGCACAACAGATAGATTAAAAAAATCCCAGTAATACTATCTGAATAAGTAAGCAAATAAACAGAGTTAATTTGTAAAGTATGACTCATCCAATAATCACGTGACATAGTCAACATGGATAGGGCACAACGTATTCTTCATATAGTAAATAAAAGAGAAGAGGATATCTTTAATACTATAATTAAGCTTTCAAGAAAGTACGATGAAATCTCAGAACTATGGACATCCCAACAGTTGATAAGGCAAAGAGAAGGAAATCCAAAAGAAGAAACAACTTTTATATCAGAAACTTTTACTATTCTAGATAATATTATTGCTAACATCCTAGAAATAGATAAAGCAATATTCCAAAAGGAATAGATCCTTACTCAATATATTCTATACCTCTAGTAACAAGGAAAGGAAAAAAAAGAAGATTTTCTATAGCTCTATATAAAAGACAAATTCATAGAAATTATCAAGAATGCAAGTGACTTACAAGAGCTAAAAAGTTAACTAATAAAGATCACAGAATATATAGATACTGAATCAATAATAGATAATGAAATCACAATGATCAGTATTTATAAACAAAAAGAGGCCGAAATACAAAGGCTTCTAGAAAAAATAAAAGGCAACACTATCAATGATTATAGTTCATATGACACAAGAAACAGGGACTTTGTCCCATTGACAAATCCATATTTTATAGGAAGAGAAGGAATATATAGACTAAGTGCCATAATGGCCAATATTCTAGGGAAACCAAAGAAGAAGACAAGGCCTACCTAAGCAATATTTCGAAACTATAACAGAGAAAAAGACATCTCTTAAAGAAAGAATTTATCAATAAAAATGAATGGTTGACTTTTTGGGTACAAGAAAAAAAGAATGTCATAAAATACATAGAAGAGATAAACCACAAAGAGGATAATTTTATTATTCAACAAATAACTTCTCATACTTCACATTCTACCCATATGATCAAAAGAGAGAAAACCAGAAAAATCTTTCAGGAATTCAAAGGGAAAATAGATCTGATATATGACATATCAACCTAATAGATCTAGATCAAAAGATTTCCAGAAATTATATAGCCAAATATCTCAAGAGATATGAAATAGTTTAAAACATCCATATCTATAAGGCCAAGATGAAGACTAGAGCCAAGGTCTATTTCAAGCTTCATAAACACATTAAATGGGATCTCGCAGAAGTATGAATAATACCTATAGGTACTAAAATGTCTAAAGCCATCTTTACTAAATCAGAGTTGACTGATAAAGAGATAAACATCACTCTAATTGAGAGAAATATCAACTCAGCTAGACTGTTTGATACAAACAAAACATATACTAGCTTAATAGTAAGAGCTCTATATAGTACTTAGGCAAAAGTATACTATACTCCCAAAAACCCTTACACATTAAAGAAACAAAACTTTACAGTTGTCTATTTCACAACAAGAGAAGATAGGGACAAGGTATGCAAACAACATATTTTTCTACAAGGTTTAAGACTATTCTGGAGTATAAAGAATCTCAGCAATAGAGAAAATACTAGTCCTATAAGTAAAAAAAAAAAATCACGCTATCAAAGATTTCAAAAAATCAATAAAGATAATAACTCAACTTCAGATTCATTATCAGGCTATAAGTCCACAAAATTCTTTCTCCTTCCCTTATAATTATCCCTATACTATAAAACCTACACACTCTAGAAATCAAAGATAAACAAAACAAAGGTATAATAATAGTATAAGGCAGAATAATTATAGAACAACTAGATATTCTGCTACAGGTAGTAATAGAGAGCCAATAAGAAGACAAAAGGTTCACCAGCAAAATATTTGCAATAAGAATACCAGATCAGAGGCAGAAAGCAACCAAAATCCTCTGTAGCTCATATTGGCCAATCTTGAAAAACTGAGCAGTAGAATAAATAGACTTGAAGGACAAACAATCTCGAACAAGATACAGTAAATAAAGGTAGAAGAGGGGTTAATTACTTCTAACATGGTGCAATAAGCAATCCAAAGATTCAAGAGGTGAACATGCCCATTTCATCCACAAACAGTAACTAACAACAAGGGTAGATAATAAATACAAGAAAAAGAGATTTCATTAGAACAATACAATAATTTAGATCTAACAACATTCTTACAAAAAGAATGGCATATTTGCCTCAATAAAAAAAAAAAACATAATAATAGAAAAGAACAGAAAAAAATAAAAGATATACAAAAAAGAATAATTAGAATCAGAACACACAATGTTAGAGGTATTACAGATTAGACGAATTAAAGAAGTCTGATTGAATAAATTACAAAACAAGGGATAGGTATAATGGGTTTATGTGAAACAAAACTTACTCAAGCTAATATAAAATGGGTATTTGACAAACAAAGAGCCTATAAACACTTTCACAGTATCAATCCTGATACATCTTTTGGAGCAGGAATTAGCCTTCTTATTAGAAGAGACCTAGAGAAAAAGATGGCATCAATCAAAAAAGAAGACAGATATATTATAGCTATCAACTTGATGATGAAAAAAAAAAAGATCTGTATTATACAGGTCTATATTCCATCAAATAAGCAAAAGTGCAAAAAAGTGCAGGAAAAAATAATCAGCCTTAGCAAAACAAAACATAGAAAAGGCTTTTACACAATTATAATATGAGACTTTAATACTGCTTACAACTCATTGGAAGATAGAACCATATCTTTCAAAGCAAAATTCAAATCCTCTTGGCATTCTGAAATTCTACTGTTTGATTTTCTTGATGAGTGGAGGTTTATAGATGCACAAGTCATATGGAAAAAAATATAAGACTCCTATAAGATGAAACATAACAAGTAGTAATAGAATTGACTATATCTAAATATTCCAAAGCTTATCAAGATATCCAATATTACAATTTGATAATGAAGAAATAAAAGAAGGTATAGGAAGTGACCACACCATGATTTTTATAACTTTACATAACAATAATCTCTTTACACGAAGTAACACCATAAAGTCTTCTAAACAACAATTAAGAAGAATAGATATTAAGAGAATATCTTCAGAACAATGGCAAACCTTTCGTGAAAACTTAGATCAAAAGTTCAAGACAATACTAAAATCCCTATTTAAAGAAGAACTCAATGAAAATGAAAGGGAAAACCAAACAAACAAGATCTAGAAAATCTACAAAGAACAAATTTGTAAAGCAGCCTTCAACAAGTTCGCAATCAAGAAACCAATTATACATAAAGAAAAACCTGAATATAGACATAGTTTAGAGTTCATTACATACAGAAAAGCCCTATAGCTGAAAGAGTTCTTCAAGAAGATTGAAGTATCAAGAGAAATAGCCAAACTGTAGATCCTCAGCTTGGTAATAAAGAAATATAATGCAATATATAGTCCTAACCATCAGATTTAAAACTATTATATCCAATATAGTATCTTCAACATGCCCTGATCATTATTGAAAAAGGATATTCGAAATGCAATAAAGTGATTAAAATTTATTAGTCAAAAGATTGAAGCCAAGAAAACAAGAGATACAATCAAGGCTACTTTGGAACAATGATGCAATGACCTAAAATTCAATCAAAGAAGAATGGTAGGCTTCTTAATAAACAAAACAAGAAGCAAAATTGCACTGGACAGAGTTAAGGTTATACAAGATAATATAAAATATATAACAACTAAAATAGGCAAAATAGAGAAAGAACTTAGGTAATACCATTTAGAAGCATTTAAAAAAAGAGATGCCAACTTCAATAGCCTCACAAAAGACTGAAAATAGGAGTATACTCAAGAATTATATCAAGGAACTAAGGTATAAAGATCTCCTTAAGCCAATCTCACAAGAGGAATTAAATAAAATACTTCGAACACTTTCAAACAACAAGGCACCAGAATGGTCACAAATTAGCTATAAAATATTTAAGAAACTGAGTTAGGAGGGAAAGGAAATCTCGAGAAGAATATTAAATAACTTCTTGAAATAGGAGGTAATCCCTACTTGTTGGAAATAGAGCTATATATACCCCATAGCCAAACCAAAACTATAGAAGTGTGAGCTAATAAACACAAAACCAATAGTTTTTTTGAAAGTTATAAGAAAGTATTTCACAAAAATCCTTACTAATAGGATGGGAAATATCTGTAAAGTCAATAACATTCTCAAAGGTCCCAACTTTATGGGTCTCCATGGAGAAAGTACATCAAAACCAATCCAAATCCTCAACAACATCTATGAATATACAAGAGAAAATAAAAAGGAACTGTGAATACTTTTCCAAGATATCACCCAAGCCTATGATACAATTAGTTTGGACATGCTAGTCAAAGCAATAGAAAGGATCAGAATACCAAAGAGTTTTATCAAGATCATGCTAAGTCTATTTCAAGACAGAGAATTTAAAGTCATCTTTGAAAATGACCTCACAGAACCCATAAAAGTAGGGGATAACATCGACCAAGGGGAAACCATCTCACTACTGCTATGGTGAATATTTTATAATCCTTTACTTTGTAAGATCCAGAATAACAAAGAAAAGGAATACAAAATGTCAGTTACCTGGAATCTAGATCTCAAAGGACAAATTACAAAAAGGTTAGAATCAAGACATATGACTATAGCCTTTATGGATGATATAACATGAATAGCAAGATCAAAAAAGGATATAAAAGAAATCCTCGAAACTGCAAGAGTCTTCTACAAAGCCAATGATTCTCAAATCAATAGTAATAAATCAGTCCTAATTAACAATTCTAATTGTTATCCAGAAGAGGTTCAGGCTGGTATAGAAAAAGAAGTGATAAAGGAGCTCAGCAGGGCAGAATATACAAGATTTCTAGGAATCTGGACTAGCAACCAAAAAACTGCAGTTGAACTCAAAAAGAGGATGCTAAAAGAGATCAATGTAGGGACTAGAGCTCTTAAAAACAAGAAATTAACAGACAAACAAATCCTATATATTCTAAACAGGGTATTAATTCCAAGAATAGAATCAGGATGCAATATAGTATACTACCCTAAAAAATATGTAACACTCTAACAGCAGTATATAAAAAGCTTTTCAAAAACAAGAGTACCTTATGTAGATCTAAATCTAATAGTATAATACATCACCTAAAGATTCACAATCTGAAAAGCATCTAGATGTTCCAACAAGAAAGTTAAATAATAGGATTATGTAATAGACTAAATGATCCTGGTCCTACAGGAATCACAACAATTATTTGACTCAAACAAATATAGATAAAGAATTGGAAACCACTTAACCTATTAACATGCAACTCTCTGAACTATCTACCAGATAAAGAAAACTTTATGCTCCAAGTAATGAAGTTGGCTAAAGACATAGAAATTATCTTTCACAGTTGGAAATAACAAGAAATCTTCAAATGGAACAAGAGAAATAGTTTAATTAAGAAATACCTTATATTAAAAGAATATAGAAAAGTCATATCATTATTAAGAAACAATAAACTACTATATATAGACCAGTTAATCAATTAAGCTACTAAAGAAATTAGGAATTGGCAAATGCTCTAACTACTTCAAAACACCAGTAAAAGTCCCATTCCTAAATGGTTTCAAGTTTTAATCAAAACTTTTCCAAGTAATAGGGTAGATCAACTCATGAGTATATAGAAAAAAAATTAAACAAAGTAGAAACCAGAATATGTTACAATTAATTCTGACCATGATAAATGACAAAAACTATAGATAATTATAAGAAAAGCTAAGCATCACATAATCTGGGGAAAACTATAACAGATAAAAGTATGACATAAAGTCAACATTGAACACTTCAACTGCGGTAATAATAATAATACTCAAATGATGATATTAACAAGATGCTCAGGATACCTAGGATCCCCAGAAGATACAAAACAAAAAGAAGAATATATATTAGAAAAATATATGAAAGATATATATGAAGTTTCATATCTCAATACAAGAAAGTCAACCAGAAGAGCTTAAGAACTAACAATCCCCTGTTCCAAGTTATTACTAGAAGGGACAATAGAAAAGGTTACTATCATGGATCCAAATCCTCAAACCTTAGCTCCAACCAATATAGTGAATCATATAGATATCAAAAGATAGGAAAAGGTCATCATTAGAAATAATGTTATAGAAGAAGTATATCAAGACCACCTAATGGAAATACTTCAATGCAACCTGGAATCCAATGTTAAAAAACTAATATTCTACTCCGATGGATCACTCATTAATTATGGAAAGGAAGAAATGAAAATGGGAGCAGCATGGATCCAGATAGGAGATATGAATAGAGAAAGTAGATTTCAGACAGAAGTAGACAATTGGCCCTTCTTAATATGTGCTGAACTTGTAACAATTGTTACGATACTTCTGGTGAAAATAGATACAAAAAAGCTGAAATATAGCATGCAATTTCAACTTTCTAGAAAACTGGTTCCTGTGAGTACAAATGTTAGAATTGATAAAGAAAAAGACCATAAAACTACAACTTATCAAGATTAAGGTGCATTTTAATAATTCCCACAACAAAGAAGCAGATGTTCTAGCCAAAAAAGCTCTGAAACTCCCAGCAATAAAATGAAAAGAGCTGATCTCATACAAAATCATCACAAAAATTAGATGGCAAGAAAAGACACTGGATGACCCAATAAGACAGTTTGTCAAAAAACTAAATAATAAAACAACTGCCTTCCAGTGGATACAACAAAATAGAATGGAAAAAATATGGAGTCATCAAATTATAGAACAGCAAGATTATACTTGGGACCTTGTATAGA
>CAJVPT010006909.1:0-10584 GCA_910592055.1 Acaulospora colombiana
TTAATTAGAGAATTTATCCAAATTAGTAAAGGAGCGAAATATCATTTCCTAGGTTGCATTTAGAGAAATAGTTTTTCTATAACTAGTGAATCAGTATGTGAAAGTCACAATAATTTGTAAATACCTAACATATATACAATAAAGACACGCCATGCTGACCTGATTGCAGGTTAAAAAAAAAAAAAAAAAAAAAAAAAATCAATTCAAGCATTTCAACTGACTTGTAAATGATATCATGATGAATCATATTTCTATGACGTGACTCTACTAGAAGACTTGCTAAATTGGACATATTGTTTGAAAAAAATTTCAGAATGTAAACAAGAAAAAAAGACAGGAAAAGATAAAAAATCAATAGATAAATTTCAAAGATGATCAATTATCACATATAAGAAATCATTAATGTATTTAGAGATTGAGAAACAAACTGAGGAAAGTATATAAATGGATGAAATTTGGGGATAGTTAGATCAGAAGAAAAAACAAAAAATCTCAGAAAACATTTATCAAGATAAAATCAATTGAGGCTAGTTTTAAAAGAGTTAAGCCGAGATCTTTAAAGGAAAAAGAAAAGCAAATGTAAAAGGAGAAAAAGGAGAAAGAGGAGGAAGAGAAAAATGATGAATAATTTAGTCAATTGATTTTGTAATTTTTTAATAAATTTCATAAAATTTGAATTTTTTGTCATAATAATTTTTTTGCTAAATTTTTTTTCACAACAATTTTTTTTACTAACTTTTTTTCCGCAATAATTTTTTTGTTGAATTTTTTGCCAGATTATCAATTTTTTTGCAAATATTTGTTACAGTATCAATTTTTTGTAATTTTTTACCACAGTATCAATCTTTTTGTGAATTTTTTGCCATAATATCAATTTTTTTGCTGAATTTTTTGCCATAGTATCAATATTTTTGTCAAATTTTTTGTTACAGTATTAATTTTTTTGCCAAAATTTTGACTGTAGTATCAATTTTTTATCAAATTTTTGACCATAGTATGCAAAAATTTTTTTATCACAATATACAAAAAATTTTTTATCGCAATATTGTCAAATTTTATGCTAAATTTTTTTTCACAGTATGCCAATATTTTTTGCTGATTTTTTGCTAATATTTTTAATGCTGCGTGATAAAATCATAAATAATTCATCAATTTTTTTATTATTAATTTTTATCAAATTTGACAATAATTTAGCAACCGAATAACACAATTTCGACTAATGTTATATAGCATATATTATTTAATTTTTTTATTATATTATTATATTTTAATTATATTTAGCTAGCAGGTTATCCAAGTAAGCAGATTTGATATATTGGCCTGATTTAACAAATTTAACAGATTTGATTATTTTGATTACTTTTGTTATTAAATAATTAATATTCAATTATATATATATAAATCAGCTATCCAAAGTAGTTAACCCAAAGTTTTACCCATCCAATTTTTTTATCCTTGATATTATATATTTCTAATAAACTTTCTAATTAAACTAAATCATTTAAAGCTAAAGATAGGTTCCTAAAGGAGAAGACAGAGACAAAAATCAAATATCACTCACTAGAAAATATTAAAATTTTTAAAATAATAATTATAAAAAAACTATCTACAATTGTTTTCTATTATTCAAATCATTGATTTATAACATTTCCTGATTTTTGTTTCTATTAAAATAAAGAGTTATGAATTTTGTTTTCCAAAAAGGGAAATAAGTGATCTGCAAAATTTTATATGCTAAATACTATCCTTGAATTATCAACTTTAATATATCATGACTAAGATATTCTTTCTCAACTTAAAGTGAATTACTTTTATAGTTGTTTCATCTATCTATTTGATTTGGAGGCTATTAAATAGGTTAACAATATTAAATAATTTATTTATATTATTAATATTGCAAAAATATATATTTATATTTTTTATTGATATTTTTTTTAAAAAAATTTTTTTTTAAATTTAAAGATTTGTAAAAAAAAATAAATAAAAATTTTATTTTAAAACAAAATTAATAAAAATAATTTTTTATATTTTATTTATATTAAAATTATATTAATAATAAAATAATTTTTAAAACTATAATTTTAATAATATTAAAAATTAATTAATATATTATCAATCTATCAATTCACCTCTTAGGAACCAGATATAAACAGAGAACTAGTGCAGGAAAACATTAAATTAGACTTCTAATGTGATATACAAAAGTTCCTAATTTGAACAATAATAGATAAAAAGATTTATAATTAATGATTTAAGTACAAAAGACTAATTTTTGATTAAAGATAATTTTATTGTTTAATAAATCCTGAAAAGTCTTTAGAGAAAGAATTTTCTTCTTTAAATACATAATTATATTATATAATTTTGAGAATATAAAATAAACAAAAAGTTTCAAAAACTCTTTTTCAAAAATTTTGAGATCCTTATAATTTCTTTTTTATAAAATTACTCAAAGAAAAGAGATAATATCAAATATAAGAAATATACTCTTGTAATAACAACACAAATTTAAAAACAATTCAACATAAGACAAGACTATACTAGATACTTCAAACTAGGTGATAGTTGAAGACTTTTATTTCTATTAGTTTCTTTATCTCCTTAATTTACAGAAAAGAGAACAAACAAATAGTAACTGATTCACAATTAGAAAAATGAAGTCAATATTAACTTCATAAAGCTTGCAACTAGGCTAGTGCAGGTTAACACTTTTCTTGACACCACAAGGAACCTTGAAAAAAGATATAACATGTAATATTGAAAATTGAAAAAATATTAATAGTATTTAATTAGTCATATATAAATTTAATTAAAATTTATTGAAATATTATAAAAATTTAAAATATTATTTATAAGAACAAAAGAATAAAAAATCCAAACTTTTTTGAATAAATATTTACAAAAAAAAAATTTTTTTTAGATTCAAATTTTAATTTAAAAAAGTAAATTTAGATATACTTAAAATAGTTTTTATATATAACTTTATCAAAATTTAATTAAATATTATAAAAAGTTAATATATTATTTTTTAAAACAAAAGAATAAAAAAAATATAATTATTAAAGAAATTAATTATAAATAATTTTATTAATTTTATTCAAAAATAATTTTTTATAATTTTGTATATAATTTTTTTTTTAACTTGTAGCTAGATCAGCATGACACATCTTTATTGTATATACAGTATATAAAAATATTTATAAGATATTTTGACTTTCATATATTAAATAATCCATCATTAAAAAACTATTTCTCTAGATGCAACTTAGGAAATAATATTTGGCTTCTTTACTAATTTGGATAAATTCTCTAATTAATAAAATCATTACCTACAGGTCATTACTATAAATCATTTTAAATTTTATCTGCAGTTAAAAATCAAGCCATTTATCATCATAATAAATCCAATCCTTAATGATTTCTATATATTTCTTTCCTTCCTTTTTTTCAAAAGCTTCTTTCTCCAGGTCTTTTAAAAATGTTAAAGATTTTTTTTGTTCTTGTATAGTCTATGCATTGAATCTATATCCAAGTTTTTTAGATTTTTAGATTTTTTTCAGTAATAATCCCACTCTATTACTTTAGTACAGTAGCTATTTCAGATATTCTATTTAAAGTTTTTTCTTATTTTATGACAAAGCTTATTAATTATACTTTATGTAGATACTGAAGAAATTTTGAATTGTGCTTTGAGGTAATTCTTTAAAAAGATGGTTTCATTTTTTTTTATGTATCCACAAATAGTATTGAAAAGGCTTATATCAGATTGCTGGATCTTGTTTAGCCATCTACTTGTCCAATTATTAGTTGTAGATAAACTTTTTTCTTATCTTTAATTTCTTTATAGATATAGTAATTAATTTTCTCATTTACTTTTCACCATATATCTTCTCTGGCTTCTTCAGTAGCTGGACATTTGAAAAGTTATTCTAATATCTCTTCTTGAAGTTTATATACTGGGTAAGTTATTATTGTGTAAATATCCAGTTTTTTTTTCTTGAGTATCTGCAGTACTAGAAGTTTATTGTGGGTTAAGTTAGTTAGAAAGCTTTTGTTTTTATTAGATTTGAAGGAGATATTAAAAGTGTTGAATTGATTATATTGATTTCAGAAGATTAATCAATCTATAATTTTATCTTTTTGAATTCATAGCTTTTGAATTCTTTTCTATGTTATTCAGTCTTTTCCAATTCTTTTCCTATTAAATGTTTTAACAAATTTTCTAATATTAATCTTTATTGTATATTTGCTCCATGTAACTATTGTAAGGACTTTCCCTAACTCTGATAGTCAGTTTCAGTTTATCAGATTTTCATAGCTAACTTGTTTAACAAGTAGATTTACCTGATTATTGAACTTATTGATCCAATAAGTCTTATTCTTTGTAATTTCTGAAGTAAGATCTTTCTTTTTTACTAGATCTGTGATTATATTTCATATTGACCAGTTGGTAGTCTTTGTTCATCTCCTTGTTAATATCTCTGTTTGTGTAATAATAAACTTTTATGTCTTAATTGCAATATTATAATTAGTGAAGATTAAGACTATTATATTTCAAGGAGTAGTTAATAGTACAATAAGAATAGTCAATATTTCTATTCTAGTTGCCAATGACCAAGTCGATATCTTTACTGAGAATTGATTTTCAACTTTGTCATCTTTTATTAAAATTCAAGCAAAATCAATTTCAAGTTTAACATCTTTTGTCTATTTTTTATAGAAGTCATTTATATAAAAAGTAAACTGATTAGCTATACTTTTTCTATTGTATTACAGAATATCTGTAAGTTTTTCTATATGTTCATCTAATTGGATTGTTTGTCTTATTAGTACAACTTCCTAGTTTTCTATCTGGATTTTCACTTTTATAGATCTGAAAATAGATAAAGTTGATATCTGTTGCCTTGTAATTATTTGCCAGTTCATAGGATTGCCTAACAAGAGAACTTGTTTTCCTTTTCTCAGATTTTCATGTTATTTAGTTATGGGAAAAGATGGATTTGTGATGGAATGACTTCTAATACTTGAGATGATCTATCTAATTGAAGTAAGGTATAGTTTCTAGTAGGATCATACTATATGATAACTGATATGAGTTAAACTGGATTTTGTTATTTGAGAATGACGTCTTTTCTAATATATTAGTTTAAGAGCTGAAGTAAACTACCCAATATATTTTTCTTTTATCTGGATATGTTGAAAATGTTTCAGTTTGCATGTTGTAGTCTGTCTAATCTAGTCCATATAATGATTTTTTTAAGTGATCTTGATTTTTTGTTACCTTTTCATGAATCTTTTTATATCAAAAGGGAACTAGTCCTTTGCACTTGCTAAAGAGAATCTGAATTGCTCTCTATTTCTTGAGTATCATTGTGATTGTATTGATAATTTGATTTAAAAACATGATTTTATGCTTATATAGTGATAAAATGGTCTTTTCATATTCTCTATTATTTTGTAGAATCGACTTAATAAATAGAATACCTCTCTGATAATTAAATATTTCCTTCCATCTTCAACTTTGAAACATAATCTGTAAGTTTTTGACCAAGGCCAATGTTGCAACTACCAGATAGCCTTTGATTAGCTTGTATGAGTCTACAGGATATTTCCAGGTTCCCAGTCTTTGATCTGACTCTGTTTCAATCAGATTATAGTCACCATGCCAAAGGCTTCACTCTTGTTAAATGGCAGAATAGTGTTGATATATGGCTTTCTAACTATATTTCCCAAATACTTTTAAGACTATATATTTCTTTATTGTGGATACAACTGTTTGGAATTATTCTATAGATAAAGCTTTGTTCTTGAAGACTTTTCTAAATATAGCTGTTAGGTTATTATATATATTCTCATTTAGGTGCATATGTTGCATTTTATATTCTATTCTTGAAATCAAAACTCTATTTATAACATATCAAGCATATTTTTTTATCAACTTCTTTTTAATTATTGCCTAAACTACTATCCTGATTTTTGATTTTATTGAACTAATCATGTCCTAGTTCTTCTGTTTTGGTCCTAACCAAATACCAAGGAATCTAACTTGATCTTTTTTGTTGATCTTGTGAACCATGGTATTCTTTATTCTAGCTTGAACCATTCCAGGGTCTTGAAAATTTTGATTAATGGTGAGAAGAATTGACTTTGTCATATTAATTTGTGAGTCATTTGCATATAGAACTTTTTTGCTTCATTCAAAATACTTTCCAGATTCTTTTTTGATTTGGCAATCCAGGTCATATCATCTATATAAGCAATTGCTGTCTGCCTTAGAGAATAATTTTGTATATAATTTTTTATATTAAATTATAATAAATTTATATACTATAACTAATTTTAAATTTAAATTTTTTTATAAATATAATTTTTTTTTAAAAAAATAATAATATAATATATTTATAAGTTCTAAGTAATTTTATTTTATAAGCATTTAAGAATATACAGTATATTTAAAATTTTATTTAATTTGTCCAGTTTCTAAAACCTCTTTTCACTAATCCTCTATCCATACACAAAAAAGATGTTTGCAAGAAATTTTTTTACTTTTTTGCCAATAAAGTCTTAACACTTTCATTAAAACAATTTGGAGTATAACTTCAAAAGTCTCTTCTATACTTTTGTTTGCAAATCTTTTTACTCAAAAACTGGACTTTTAGTGATCAAAAAAAGTCAAGTAATATCTTTAATACAAATGGCAAGAAAGTTATCAAAGGAAGAAGAACTAATTGTAAAATATCTGAAGGCCCTTCTAATCTTTGAAGCGAGAGGTGTATAGAGGTTTTCTGTAATAAAAAGGCTTATTTTCTTCTTTTTTGACTGTCTGTGCTCTCTTAAAGCTTCCATTTTCATGGTTTTCTGAGGAATTTTGTTTATCTCAATTTGACCCTAAATTTTGGATAGCACAAATTCTCACCAAAGATGATTGGCTGACATGAAACATGTTAATTTTTTAAATGTAAACAAGTTCCTATTGGTTATACTCATGTGTTCTGATAATATCATCAGTAATTGAAAAGAATGTTCTGGAAATGTTTATCCTCCAAAAACTCAAGTTCCTTAAGAAAAACATCTATAATATCAAAAAACTAAGATATGGATAATATGGATTGCAAGTTCCTATCTCTTTCTTAAGTTTCTCAGGTGGAGACAAAGCTTTAATAGACAAAAGCTAAGGTCTAAATACTTTTCTTGAGATATCCCAATCTGATGTTTACTTAAATGAAATATCATTTGGATTGACTTGTCTGATGCTACAAGTGATAACAAAGAAGATTTCTTCTGAGGCTCAAGAAAAACAAGAAGACTATTCCAATCAGGCAAATCCCTTTTGAGAGAAGATTGCTTTCTTTTTGGACTTTTTTGATGGAATCTTGAATTGTTACCTTTTTCTAATTTCTTTTTTTTTCCTTTCACCTTAACTTAGCAATTCATAGTTTATGGGCAATCTATAGTAACAAACTGTTAGTAATGAACCTAGTGAATAGAGATTATATATCAATCCTCTAGGGAAGTGAAATATTGTCCCCTAGACTTGACTTAGAGTACTTAGGTATAATGACAAATTAGTTATTATGTGAAAAATCTATAATATTATAGATAGTTATACAACTTCTCAATAAAGATCAAACCATGTGACATGGTTGCAGATTAAAAAAATAAATAAATAAAAATAAAATTTTATTTAATTTTATTTATTATTTATAAAGTTATAAACAATTTTTATATTTCAGTTTTCAACATTCCATACTATAGATTAGTTCAATAAATTAAATAATTACAAATCTTCCAAGGCCCAAAATTATATTAAAGCTTCTTAAGGTCTAAACAGCTTAACATACAAATCTTTAATTTCTCAATATCAAAACTCTTCAACAAGTAATACGAATATATATATGTGCAAGAATTAACTTTCAAAATACATTCAATTAAGATCTACTATAGCAGTACAACAAAGCTACTATATTGATAAAATCAATAATCATAACAAAACAATATCAAGTAATTGACATAAACAATATTTCAAATACTGATAGCAAACTAGTCAAGACAAGTAAACAATACTGGTACTAAATAATAAACAACAATACGAATCCTATCCATATCAAAACAGGCTAATAAGCTTAATAACAGTTATTAAAATATTATTAAGAACAAAATTATTCTACTTATGTGATCACTTATAATATAATATAACTATATAACAATAATATTAATCTACATATATAAACTATTATAAATAAAGCAAAACAAATACTTCAAATAGTAAACAAAAGAAAAGAAAATATTATTGATATACTAGTTCAACTAACAAAGAAACATGATAAAACTGGTCAACTATAGGCTACACAACAAATCATCCAACAAAAAAATATAACTCTCCACAATGATATAATGAAAGCTGCTTCAGAAATATGCATTATATTAGATAGTATCATCACCAGAATTCTAAGAATAGACAAAACAATATTCTATAAAGAGCAAATTCTTATATAATATATTACTTATCTCTAATATAATAGAAAGGGAAATAAGGAGGATCTACTTCAATCCTATATAGAAAATAGATATCTAAATATAATTAAGAAAAAGTCATTAAAAATACAATTTATTCCAATGGAGATTACTGCTGAATTAGAAAATAAATTAACATTGGACAATGAAATAACAATAATGAATGATCAAAAACAAGAGGAGATAGAAGCTAAAACACTTAAAGTCAAAATTAAAGGCTATAATATAATTAAGTATAGCTTTTATACAACAAGAAACAGATAAGCAGTCCTATCACTAAACTCCTACTTTGTAAACAAAAAGAATAAATATAAAGTAGGAGCAATAATAGCCAATATCCTAGGAGATAATAAGAAAGAGACTAAAGTATACTTGGATATTTTACTAAAATTGCTACAAAATAAATACAACTTCCTTCAAAAAAAATTTATTAATGGAAATAAATGGTTAAGCTTTTATCTGGAGAAAGAAGATCTTTTCAAATATCTAGAAGAAATAAACAGAAAAGAAAAGACTTTCTGTTTACAACAGCTTAAAAACAAAATCAACAATCAAATACAAAATATAGAGATATTAGACAAGAAGGTCTTTAATCAATGGAAGAACAAAAGAAAAAGATATATAGCATATTAGCTTAATATATATAGAACACAAAACTTCTTGTCACCTTATAAAAGAATATTTAAAAAGATATGAGGAGATTTGAAACATATATATTTATAAGTCTAAAACAAAAACAAGGGTCAAGGCTTATATAAAGTGACATAATTATTAGAAAATAAATCCAGAAACCTTATGGATGACCCCCTAGGAACAAAAACTACTAGGACTGTTTTTCTAAGGAAGAATTAATAGACAAAGAAATTAAAGTTATCCTAATAAAATAGAATCAAAACTCTACAAGATTACTAGGTACTAATAAGATTTACTCAAGTCTAATAGCTAGAGTACTCAATGATACAGAAACAAAAACATGTTATACTCCAAGAAACCCCTATACACTGAAAAAGTATATTATCTTGCAAGGGCTACATTTATTATGAAGTATAAAAAATATATTAGTAAAAAGTGAGAAGATCCCAAAAACAAAGAGAAAAAAAGCCAAGGTACAAAAAAGAAAAGTTGAAATAGACAACAAGATATTCATGAACTCACTATTTGATAATAAATTAATAAGCTCCTTTTTTTTATTTAGTAGGAATCATTTGTTAGTAAGAAAGTCATTTCCAAGAGATTTACCTTCAAGAAGTTAAAGAAGATCTTATAGAACTCAAACTAAAAGTATAAAACAAAGAAACAATGAAAAATATAAGGACCCAGCTATAGAAAACAATAAAGAACCTATTGGCAACCTAAAACATAATCAATATAGCAACCCTAATAAAAATGAGTCAAATATAGAAATAGAAAATGATATAGATTCATTATATTATATCTTAGTCAACTTAGAAAAACTAAGTAACTGAATAGTCAAACTAGAAGATAGGACAATCATCAATAGACAAATGAGATATAGTAGAAGAGGGGCAAATCATTTCTAAAAGATATACCAGTTGTTCAAAATAATAAAAGAGAAAATGAGCCTAGTTTATCCCCAGCAGAAACTTCAAAAAGGGGTAAACATAAATAAAAAAAAAACATAACAATATATAATTAGATAATTTAAATCTAGAAATATTCTTACAAAATAAAAAAACCAATTTCTTGAGCAAAAAAAAGAAAAGATAAAGGCAAACAAAATAATGATAGAGAAGAAGAAATTAATATAGAAAAAAGAATAATAAGAATAGGTATGTATAACATTAATATCTCTTTTCACTGATCCTCTGACCACACACAAAAAAAATGTTCGCAAGAAGTTTTAATACTTCTATACTAATAAAGTCTTACTATTTTCTTTAAACCAACCTAAAGAGTTCTTTTAGAACTCTCTCATCATCCCTTCCCTCTTGTCTACAATCTCCTTTGAACAAACTGAACTCTTGTGGCTTGAAAAGTTCAGCTTCCACCTTTACTACCTATGGCAAGAAAGTTCCTAAAGGGAAAAGGACCAACAGTGAAGTACCTTCC
>CAJVPT010006910.1:0-10583 GCA_910592055.1 Acaulospora colombiana
TTCCTATACAAGCAGAGAAATGGGAAACTTCATACTCACCATCAGAAAAGAAATTCTTTAAACAAGAGGTAGTAGAAAAAGAAAACAAGACAATAGTTGTTACATTGATAGATCTTGATTGCAGTTATACTCGTCAAGAAATCAAGGCTGCCTTACAAAAATATGGAAAGGTCTCAAGTATCCATATTTACAACCACTCTCGCTCTCAAAGGAGAATCAAAGCACGACTCATCCCAAATCAACAAGACTTGGAGAATAGATGATTTATTCATGTCAAAGTAGATACCTTTAGAGCAATTTTCACTTAACATAAACCAGATGACCATGAAGTTGATATCATTCTCAAAAACTGTAACAGCCAATCCTTATGATTGTATGGTATACACAATATCTTCACAAGTCTTATAGCAAGGGCAATACAGCATGCAGGGATCAAAGCATGTTATATACCAAGAAACCCTTTCACTTTGAAAAGAAGAGTATATACAGTAGTTTGTTTTGCAGCAGCAGAAGATCTGCACAAGGCCCTGAAACGACATATATCTATACATGATCACAAACTTAACTGGAGCACTAAAGAGCATTTCAGGAAGGACACAGTACAAGACAAAGAGAGCAGTAATTATAATAAAGAGACAACTTATTCTGAAATAACACATATCAAACTGCACTCAAAACAACTAAATCAAACTAACATCAGAAGCAACAATAAAGCAAACTGGTATACAATATCTAAGGATGACCCAGAAACTAAAAGTGACTCACAGAAAAGGACAGATCCTGGAAAAAAGGCAAAAGGAATAAAATGCAATCTCTAAGGTAGCAATTACATGGCTGGAATATTAGACACCCCTAGACACTTTGCTACCGGTAGTAACAGAGAATCAATCAATTATCATAATAGAAGAAGAAGTTTGCATAATAGATCACAAAGCCCTTATTCAGAAAGTGATAGTGATCAAGATCCTCTGTACCAGATCCTGAATAATCTCAAGTGATTAAATACCAAAATAAATATAATCGAGGAGAAAACAGGTTACCAGAACAGGATAAGAGGAAAGCGATGGAATAATTGCTCCTGAAAATGCACCAGTTCAATCAAGATATACCAGGAGAGAGTCTGACTCACAAGAAGAATCAAGCTTATCTTAGAAAAAAGGAGTAACTATAGAAACAATACCAGAAACGAACACAACCCTTCCTAGCACAATACATACCACACCACTTAATGATTTCATTTGCGATCAAAAAGAATACCATTAATAAACTAGACAAAGAACGAACACTGTATAAAAACTATATCATTGACAACCCCACAATAGAAAATACTATCACTATTGGAACACATAATGTTAAAGGTATTAATACTAGTCTTGAGCAACAAAGATTGTTTTAACTTATACAAGATCTCGATATAAACATCCTAGAGATCTATTAAACCAAACTAACAGAAGAAACAGTGAATTTTGCTTTTAACCTACTGCAAACACATAAATTCTTTCACAGCTGTAATAATGAAAAACCCAGAGGGTCTGAAGTAGGGTTTCTTATTAGAAAAAACATCAAGAAAAAGCTGGAATCAATTGAAAGAATAGAAGAATATATAATAGGAGCCAACTTCCTATCAACAAGAAGCAAACTCTGTATCTACCAAGTGTATTTGTCATCTGGAAAAATTGAAAGTAAATGGCTATAACAGTTACTTCAAAACAAGATCCTAGATAAGTAAAGAAACCACTTTAAAGTTATAATCATGGGTGACTTTAATGCAGTTGTCAATTCTATAGTGAATCGATCACCATCCATAGACAAAACAACCTTGAGATACAGAAAAGCTAAAATAGGTCTCTTCCACTTTCTAGAAGACTGGAATTATATAGATGTCCAAAACTTCTGGGAAGAAGAAGTGAATACTACCTTCACATTAGCAAATAGCTTAATATACAGCAGAATTGACTATATCTGGATATTACCAGAAATTAGCCTAAACCATATATATGAGTTCAAAAACATTCTAGTGAAGACATTACTGGATAGTGACCATACCCTGTTATTAACAAGAATGATATCAAACAGCTTGCTCAAAAACCAGGTACAAGAGCAAGATAGAATAAAAAGTAAAAAAATACCAGATCCAGGCAACTCCACTATAGAACAATGGGAGAAATTCAAATTCTGGATAGAACGCAAGCTT
This sequence comes from Acaulospora colombiana, assembly GCA_910592055.1. NCBI lineage: Eukaryota > Fungi > Glomeromycota > Glomeromycetes > Diversisporales > Acaulosporaceae > Acaulospora > Acaulospora colombiana. Next base: position 2,195 of record CAJVPT010006910.1, read on the forward strand.
CCAAAAATTGATGCACAGGCCTCCTGGCATGAAACTGAGAACAGCCCTCAAGAACTCGAAAAGGTCTGACAAAAACTTGAAACTAAAATCATTAAGGGTGCATACAGGTGCCTTAAGAAAAAAAGAGTCTACTTCTACTTCATTCTCAGCTGAAGGAAAAAAGTTAAAATAGGATCAGTAATCCCAAAGAAGGATTTTGAAGCCTACAGAGAAGCCAATAAGATCCACTTTCTTCTAAAGAAAATCTAATTTAACTGGGATATGAAGACTATAAAAGACATAGAAAATATAGAGAAGGCCATTCAGAATCTACAAGGTACTTATGAATCCCTTGATGAAGAACTAGTACCTTCTTAGTCACAAGAAGATATCCTAGAGTAATTGAAGAAAATCACTAAGATAGAACATATTCTCAGAATGATATGCAAGAAAAAAGAAAGTCTTCATATCAGAAACCAAATCAAGGAAGCTCTGGATAACAGATGTGATGATCTTAGATCCAACCAGAAGCGGATGTTGAGCTCAGTCTTAAACTGTAAAAAATTAAGAATAATATTAGATCGGATGCTAATCACAAATCAGGAAAGGAAAGAATAAATCACTACTAACCCTCAAACCATTAAAAGCAAGGTTAAAGAATATCACAAAAAGGCATTCAAAAAGAGAAATATCAACTTTGAGAATTTAGACCCCTCTGGAAAAAAGAATATCAACCCAAAGAATGGATCTTCCCAATATGGTATTCATCTTTAATAGAAGAAATTAAAGTAGAAGAGCTTGAAGCTACTTTGCAATCTCTTTCTAACAACAAGACTGTTAGCCCCTCATACATCAGCTACAAAATGCTCAAACATTTAGGGATCAAAGGAAAAGAAACTTTATGTCTTCTTTTTAATAAAGTTTTAAGTACAGGTCGAGTACCTAAGAAATGGAAAAGCAGTAATATCTATTTCATTCCCAAATCCAAGCCTTGGAAATGTGATTTGAGCAATACAAAACCTATTATCCTCTTGAAAACAGTTCGAAAATGCTTTACCAAGATCCTTATCAACCAACTATCAGTCATTTGTAAGCAATACAAAATCTTAAAAGAACCAAACATTGCTGGGCTACAAAAGAGAGTATGGCAGAACCTATTCATCTGCTAAACAACATTTGTAAAGAGACTAGAGAAAAGAAAAAAGAACTATGGATCCTATTTAAAGATACTGCAAAGGCATATGACACAATATTTTTGCATATACTTGAAAAGGCTATAGATTGGATTCGAATACCTACAACTATTAAGAAGCTCATAATAGATCTCTTCAAAGATCGAAGCTATAGTATTATCCTTCCGAATAAACTATTAAATCCAATAGTGGCAGGGGATGGGATAGATCAAGGAGAAATGATTTCTCCATTATTATAGAGATTCTTTTATGATCCACTTTTATGCAAGATTCAAAACAATAGCAACCTGGGTTATTCCATGGAAGAAGAATGGTCTCCCAACTTTAGTAAACCTGAAGAGAAGATGAAGCTCTCCTTAAAGCAGGTAGTAATTACCTACATGGATGATACAACCTGGATTTCCAAATTCAAGAAAGACCTGGAAAAGATCCTGGAAGAGGCAAAAAAGTTCTATATAGCAAATGACTATCAGATCAATGCAGAAAAGTCAATTCTCCTTACTATCAACTGAAATGTACAAGTCTCTAGGACTGTTTAGGTTAAAACAGAGAATACTATAATTCATAAAATCAACAAGAAGAATCAGGCTAGATTTCTTGATATCTGGTTAAGATCAAAACAAAAAAATCAGGACACTATCAGTCTTATAAAATCAGATATTAGAACAGTAGTCCAGGCAATAGCCAAGAAAAAGCTGACAGAAAAGCATGCTTAATATGTTATCAATAGAGTCCTGATTCCAAGAATAGAATACAGAACACAACACATACACCTAAGTGAGAAAACATGTATAATCTTATAGCCATGTTTAGAAAAGTATTCAAGAACAAGGCTCTAGTCTGTGGATGATCCCAAATAGTTGTATTCACAACAAAAAAATATATGGTCTCAAAAGTATCTGGGAGATACAGCTAAAAAGTCATATATCTGCACTTTTCTATCAACTTAACAACAATAAGACCTCTGGTATTGCTACCATAATCAGACTGAAACAAAGTCAAATCAAATATTGGGAGCCAGATAATATTTTAAGCAATCCTATTAATTCTTACAAGCTGACGAAAGGAAACTTGACAACTACGACACTGGCTCTGGCAAATAGTATACAAGTTACTTTTCAAAGTTGGAGATGGAAAAACATATTTGATTCCTAGGGAGGTATCTTATCAATCAAATCTATATTGCAAGAGGATAGAGAATATGAAAAAGCCATTTCATCACTATGAAAACACAAAATTATGTTTCTAGATCAGCTCATCAACACTACTACAATGACACTTAAGGAATGTAGAACAGTTTAAATCCTCTATAGCAGATGCAAGGGATTGGTTCCCTCCTGATACAAAAAAGTGAGGAAAAAAACAACAGTAAATCAAGATCTCCTATGAAACTCTCTACATGGGTTTGAATAAACAGTTTATAATATGTAAACTGATGCATTTTCAACAAACCCAGATAGAAGGAAGATTTATTGAGTAGTCCAGGCTAATACTCCAACAGATATATAGGGAAAGATAGCATTCATAAACAACAAAATCTATTTAATCCTATATTAGCTAGTATATGATTCTACTAGTAATAATACTTATCTTCAACCAGACAGCACAAAGCAACCTTTAGAAGTAGTTCAGCCACAGATCCATCTTCTTCCACAGTTCAATCGACATAATAATCTAAGGAAAAAGAAGCAGATTCTTCTGCCAGGAAATCCTATAAACTGGCAAACAAATACATTTCAGCAAACAATGGCTCTACCAACTTCCAGCCAGTCGAAGTAGAGATTCAAGTAGAAGACTGGGATATTATTTTAATAGAAAAAGCCATACAAACAGAAGAACACAGAGATAAACTTAAGAGCATCTTAAAATACAACAAAAGGAATATGGCTGATCAACTTATATTCTATACAGATGGTTCTTATAAAAAAGGGCTAACAGATTGTAAATTGGAAATAGGTTTAGCTTAGATTATGATAGAGGAAGACAAAATAGTTAAACAGTTCTCAGCAGGAGTATCCATATAGCCATCAGCAACTAGGGCTAAAATACTAGCTATTCTCACTGCACTGTATACAGTTCCCTGAAATATAACAGTTACAATTTGCACTGACTGCAACACTACAGTCAAAGTATAGAAATCCATCAACTCACAAATAGAGACATCTACAAGAAGATGAACAAAGATCACTAACTGGCCACTTTGAAATAAAATCAAGGACCTGGTAAAGAAGAAAGATTTGAATCTGGAAATCCTAAAGATCAAAGCCCACAGAACCAACAGATTCAACAATCAAGTAGACTTACTTGCCAAATAGGCCAGACAGAAGAACCCAATAACTTGACATCAGTTATCAGAGCTAGGAAGAATCCTCATAATAGCAGCATGGAAAGAATATACAATTGAAATTGGTATCAGAGATTCCATCAAGATATTCATAAGAAAAAAACTAAACTAGACTAGATAACACAGAAATGAATCTAGGATCTCTGGATCCAAAATGATAAAATGATAGACTGGCTGACTTTTTGGAACCAGTTCAATCCAACCAATACCTTCGATACCTCTTTCAAAACCAACAAAGACAAAAGCTTTCTAACTAACTTAACTCACATTGAACTTCTAGTAAGAAGAGAAAATTAGATGTGTATATCACAACCACTTTCCCAGTATGTAAACTTCAAGAAGAGACACTAGGACATATTTTTGAATGCCCAGCCACTAGAGAAACTCAGAAGAACTTATGGAGGAAGGCAAACGAAAAACTCAATAAACTTATCGATAAAGAAATAAAAGAGAATAAAGAAAATCAATCTAAGATAAGTAACTGGATAGACAAATGGTTAGAAAAGATCCAGAAATCTGACAGGGGCCTTTTCAATACTATCTATGGATATATAAAAGAAAGCAAGACCACCTTCTTGAAGAAGTATCTCAAAGAGCAGCTCAAGATCCCACCAGCAAATACACAAGGTATACTGTAATTGGTAAACTCTATCAAAAGATGAGAGCAAATTTTAAAAAAAAGATCTGGAATACTTGCTGTATTCAAGTAATAGAATGGGAAAAGAAGCAAAATATTATAGAAGAGGATAAAAGAAACAAGAGACCCAAGTATAGACCTGACGAATAGACTAAACAGGAACAAAAAAAAGTGCCATTATCTCTGAAGGATTCAAACCTAGAAGATGTTAAAGAAATAGAAGGAAAGAAGTATACGGTGATTATTAAGGATTGGATCTGTCACAAAATAAAGTGGTTTGGTTTTTAACTGCAGACAGAACTTAGAATGATCTACAGTAATAACCTATAGACAATGAATTTATTAATTAGAGAAAATATTTCAAATTAATAAAGAAGTGAAATATCATTTTCTAGATTGCATTTAGAGAAATAATTTTTTGACAACGAGTGAGTCAGTATGTAAAAGTCATAAAAATTTATAAATACCTAGCATATATACAATAAAGACATACCATGCTAACTTAATTGCAGGTTAAAAAAAAAAATTATTTATTTAATAGCTTGTAAGACAATACAGATCACTTCAAGGGACCACGGTTTCAAAAATCTGGGATGCTATATTTTCAGTCTTTGGTGAAAACTCCCTGGATACAATCAATACAAATGCAAAGCTAACTGAAATTACAGCCTGGAAAAAATCATGAAAAACTTGAAAATGCTTCAAAAATCTTCATGTCTGTTCTAGGAAGGAAAACTAAAGTGTGATAATATACATTCTTGAAAAAGTCTGATCAAAAGGGGATATCTCTGAGGAACAAGTTGCATTTACTATCGCAATATGCCAAATGATTCTAAATCTGAGTAATGAAAGTATTTTAATTAATGAAGTGTTAATTAAAAGCAAAATAAAAAAAATAAGGTAAGTTTTAAAATTATTGGAAGTATTATAGAGTTATTTATTTACTAATAATATATTTTAGAAAAAAATTAAAAAGAAAATCAGATTTACAGAAGATAATTCAAGTGATGAAGATTAAGAAATATATGAGCAGGAAGATATTAAAATTTAAAGTACTTTGGAGGAAGTAGAAAATAATAAAAATAATTCGAGATTGTAACCAGAAATTGTAGGAATAGAAAGATCTACTTCAACAATAAGTGATATAAATGTAAATAATTTAATTTTCAATAAATAAATTTTTAAAAATAAATATTTTAATAATAATGTGAAATTATTTTATTAAAATTTAAAATATTTGAAAATCTATAGAGTTCTATATATAAATCTCTACTCTGGAAACTTCTAACGATGATAAAATGCCTCCAAGGTTTTACATCCAAAAATCTCTAGAGATCTTTGCCAAAAAAATTTTCTGATGACAACTAAACCATTAATTCTAATCTAACTAATTTATAATAAGCATAAAAGTCTCTAAGTTTAATCTTGAGAATAATATTTCACTTTGCAATATCTTTAGATTAAGACCTTCTTAGTCCACTGCATCATTATCAATAGGTTATCACTGCCATATGTCTGATTAAGTCGCTGAAATATAGAAAACCACAAAAGGATAGATTGAAAAAAAAAATAGGGAGGATATCTAAAAATATCTAAATAGATAACAAGAAAATGAAAGAGTAAAAATTTGAAAAAAATATTTTCAGCTTTCTTCAAAAACCTGCTTCTCAGGATCTCTTTTTAATAAGAAATATCCAATTGGGATATCTTTTTTTTTCTAACTATTTGAGAAACTTATCCATTCTTAATCTTAATTTTTTTTTTGTATATTATCTGAGAAGATTTATCACCTAGTGGAAGCCTTTACTTTCAGAACACATTTGATCTCAACTTTCTTTGAGCAGTGTTTTTTATCTATCTGCAGTAGAGAGATGACTTATAATAGATCTCAGATTCTATAAGACTTAGTAAAAACTGGATTATATTGTTTCAGTATAATATTTTTCAATAGTTACATCTAGTCAAAGGAATTTTATTGGTATATATCTTCCATTATTCAAAAGGTCAAATTCTCTAATAATTTTTTTGCCTTGTAATGATAGAGAATCTTGAAAGTGATAGAGATTCTTGTTAATTGTAATTTCCTTTAACAACTTCTAGGAAAATGCATTTTCAACTATAATCAAAGGATTAAAACTTAGCATAGACTAAAGACCATTTGATCTTATTGCCTAACTAGGATAAAAAAGAGACCTTGGTCTTGAACTTTATCTGACTGGAATAATAAAAGAGAAAAATCTCAGCTTGAACAAATAGTAGATTTTTTATCACCTGAAAACTTGTTATTTATATCTTATTGACTTTATAGAACTTGATCTATAGATTAACTCAATTGGAGAAGTGATGTGGATACAAGGTATCAATTAACTCTTTTGATCATCAATAATGTTATTGGAATATATGAGATAATCAGTAAAGACTTGTTTATATTTAGCTACTGATATATTTCATATTAATTAATTAAACGTCACGTGATATTGTATTATCAGAAATTCAAGGTTAAACTAGGGTAGATAAATTCTCCAGAAAATCATGAAAACAATATATATACTTTTTTTTTTTTTAATGTTAACTCATTATTATACCATGATTATTGCTTTATTATAATAAAAATAGTATTTAGGAATAATCAGTATAAATAATTACCTATACAGTTTAAGGATTTACAGATCACAGAATAGTATAAAAAACTAACTATTTATATTTCATCTAATCAGAATAAGATAACTATATAATTGTCTAGTATAAATATGTCTCTTTACTATAATAAAACTGAATAGAAAATGAAAAAACAATTCGATTTTGTAATACTATAGTACTTATTAGGGTCTGAGGCTTAATACTATTCTTTAAAGGGGAGCTAATATGTCAAGAATTTATCTGAAGTATCCAAAACTATTAATATTAAGGATTTCTTATATAGAGCCTTAACTCATTAATGCTAAAAAAAAAATTTTTAAAGAAGATAGTTATATTCAGAGTATATATTCAATATAATTGATTATCCAATGATATGTTAGTATATAATGCCAAGGAGAATATATCAAAACTTTCCAAAAAAATATAATCCAAATATAGATATATTTATTGAAAAGAAGATGGAGAAAGAAAATTTTATTGGCTGTCTAATACATTCTATTCCAACTGGTCTTTTTTTAAGATATTCTTAATATAGAAAATTTCATATCTTATAGATACATATGATTTATAGTGGATTTCAATTTCTTATGGAATTAAGAAAATATATTTAGATATGTGAGGTGATCAATAGAAACTTGTTTATTTTCTTTTATTAATGTGAGTTCTACTTATTCAATTATAGTATGAGAAATTTTATGCTACTCAAAATTCAGGGTAAACTAAGATAGACAAAATCTCTTAGAAAAAATCAAGAATGGGTACTATTAAAATATAATATATGATAAGAGAGTGAAAATATTGTCTTTCATTAATTCAAAATATTCTATATTGTTTCTCTATAATGTGAAATGATAATACATTAGTTTTTCTTTTTTTCAAAACTTTTTTGTTATTAATAGGTATTGCTTGGCTTTTAGATCACTAAAAGTCAAGTTTTTATTTGATGAGAAGTATTAACAAGAAAAGAGTGAAGTAAGGGTAATTCTTTAAATTTCTTTAAGTTGATTTAAAAAAAGTATTAAGACTTTATTAATATAGAAGTATAAAAACTTCTTAAGAATATCTTTTTTATGTAATCAAAGAATTAACAAAAAGAGTTTGTATATATATATATACTTTATTATATAATTGCAGTTTTTATATTACAAATTATTTTGTTAAAGTCATCATTAGTCAAAATTATGTTATTTGCTATAGAATTATTGTTGAATTTGACAAAAATTAATAATAAAAAAATTGATGAATTATTTATAATTGTTGTTACTTGGCATAAAAAATATTGGCAAAAAATTTCAACATATTGTGACAAAAAAATTTGACACAGAATCTGACAATTTTGTGATAAAAAAAAAATTTATATACTGTAGCAAAAAAAAACTTTTGTATACTGTAGTAAAAAATTCAGCAAAAAAATTGATATTGTGACAAAAAATTCAGCAAAAAAATTACTGCAACAAAAAATTTGACAAAAAATATATACTATAGCAAAAAATTCATTAAATAAATTACTGTGTCAAAAAATTTAGCAAAAGTTACAAATCTAGTAGTAAAATTTAGTAAATATTTAGGAAGTTTAATAAATTTCATGAAATTTAT
>CAJVPT010006911.1:0-10579 GCA_910592055.1 Acaulospora colombiana
TAGGTGTTTCTAAAGGTAAATTATTTTTGTAACTCAAATTGGCCAAATGTCTTAAAATTGTTGAATATGATACTTTGGTATTAATATTTGATAATTTAATTGTCAAAGTTCTTGAGAAAAGTCTTGAATTATAATGTAAATATTGATCAATTGCTCTTGATTCATGTACTATAATCTTTTTAGAATGACAACTACCTGATTTTCTTAAATTATTGCCTTTTAAATTCAATTTTTTGAGATTGTAATAGATAGTTGACATGTTTATATCAGTTTTGGAATATATTTCATATACAGAAGTAATTCTATTATTCCACAAATGTAATATAGTTTGTCGGTGAGTATTTTTTTTAGAAGATGACATTGTAAGGATAAGTCTGTAATAAAGATAAAATGATCAAATAATTTTAAGTACCTATATATATTATTTGAACTATGTTGTTTACATATTTAAAATTTCACATGAATTGTTTTTGTTTTGAAAAAATTATACGTATTTATATTATATAAATAATATTCCAAAATTTTTTGTACCATATTGTATATATGATAAGATAGGACTATAGAATATTCTAGAGTATTTTATACTAAGTTTACTAATAGCAAAATCAACTATCTATATTTTAGAAGTGTTCACAAAGATCTTTACTTTCAGATAACCAGAAGGATCATAATATGTTGATCTGAGGTACTAGAATTATTTGGGTACTAGAAGAATCATATGATACAATTTTATGGTTCAACAATTTCCTTCAATTAATCTATGAGTTTCACAAGTTAAATATCAATTAGGGATTGGAATTCAGCAGTTGTTATATTGTAGATATTTCTAAGGATTATTTTTCTTATTCTCATGATTTTTTCTATCCCTGTCTTCTCAAAAAGATAGTAGATCCTAATATAAGCTCATTTGTAATATGTAGATACTTGATTACACAAAAAACTATGTTGATAATAATTACTACTTGATCCAATAACTCTACTAATAGATAAGTATACATCAAGGTTATTTGTCAATTTTTGATTCTTGTTATCCTTTATAGATATCTGTACTTGATTAGAACTTGTACTTCCAAAGATTGCATGATATCTGCATATGGTAGGACTATATTTATATTTTTAGAAGTTGTTTCAAGAAGATCATCCATAATTTAATCAACAATGGTATTCATCTTAAGATTTTACATGTTTTTGAGATCTTGAAATAGTTTGTTGAGAAATAGAAAAAAATCTTATCTATTTATATTTGTTAAAACTTGTTTTGTATTTCTGATCTTTACATATTTATGTGATATATTTAAGAATTAATCTTTGATATTTTTAAAATAATATATTCTATCTATTATAAATAACATTATCATGTCAAGAGTTCATAAACAAAAATATATCTCCATCACTTTCTTTTTCTCTAAGGAAACCAGAAACTCTCAACCCATTAATAATTAGAACTTGTTTTAAAAAAATCTTTCTTTAAAAAGGAGGTAGAAAACTTATGCCACTGGTTTGGTAGACTTTAAGAAATCAATTCTGTTTTGCATAACAAGTATAAAAGCCTTTTAGCAGACCTTTAGGATATGATTAGTCACTGCTATTATCTTACATATATAAAACTAGAGAGGAAGAACAATAATCTTTGCTGGCAAATTCATTTACTAGAGCAACTTCTCCAGTTGCAAAACATGGAAGCTTCTCCTCCATTGGACAGATCTTTTTCTCATATGTTCTACTAAGTCTGTTTCTTCATATGTGTTTATTTACTAAGATCATGTAGTAGCAGTTGTAATACTCTCTGGGTCAGCTAGAATAGTGGTACAGTTGCTCTCTAGGCCACTACTATTTTACTATATCTTTTCTTTATTCTTTTCTTAAATATTTTCAACTTTTTTAGGTTTACTGTTCGGGTGGCTCAAATAGTTTTCATAGATTAAATGATGATTCTGATGACTAATAGTCTTGTAAAACAATTTGTGGTTCCCATCCTTCTTGATCATAATATCTTTTTAAAAAATAGGTATTGATAGGGGTAATCAATACTTTTTCATTCAAAGTTCTCAGTTAATAGATACTATTTGAAAGAATATTGTGGATATACAGTAATAAGGTCCTTTCCATTTTGGTTTCAATTTCCCTATGAAATGTTTGTCTTATGCAGCATCATATATTAATATTTTGTTACTTATTTTAAATATTGAGACTAGATTTTTCCTTTGATTATTATATTCCTTTTATCTTTATTAACTTCTTTGGATATTTTGCCTGGCAGCTTCTTTTACTTGGGTAGTTCTTCTATCAGAGTGAACAATTGTGATAGAATATTTTCTTTTATTATCTCGTCCATTTTTATAGAAGGAATTTGGAGTTTTTATCCATATACCAAATAAAAAAAAGTTATTTTCATAGAGAATTGTTTGGCTATTCTATATGTAAATAATATTGATACAATATAGTTATTCCAATATTCTGTCCCTTTGTTGATTTAGTCAATGCTTTATATAAAGTACTATTGAATCATTCTACTAGTCCATTAGTTTGGGGATGGTATGAGATAAATAATAAATATTGTATTTCAAATTTTTTTAATAAATTATCAACTATTTTATTTCTGAAATAAGTTCTTTGATCTTAAAGTATCTGTTTTGGGTATTTATATCTGCAAATAAGTGTTTGATATATAAATTTCTATCACTTGTTTTTCTGTTGCTTCTGAAATTGCTTTAGCTTCAGACTATTTAATAAAATAGTCTGTTGCTATCAAAATATATTTGTTGCCTTTTTTTATATATAGTAAAGGACTAACAATGTCTATTCTGATTGTTGAAAATAGTTCTCCAATATAAATAGGATATAAAAGATCAGATATTCTATATTTTCCTCATTTTTAATATCTATCACATGTTCTAATATAGTCTTTTATGTTTTCGAACATTTTAGTCATAAATATTGACTTCAAACTTTTTCAAATACCTTATCAACATCTAAATATGCACCAGTAATATAGTTATACAGTAGATATAGTATTTGTTCTATTTTATGTTTTTGTAAACCCTGAGAAGTTGGTTTCACATTTTTCTTCTTCTATCTTTTTTATAAAGTATATTGTTTTTAATTTTGAAAAATTTACTTTTGGCTTGTAATTGTTGTTGTTGTATTTTATCAAGAATTAATAATAGTTCATTTATTTTATAAATAGTTTTTGAGATAATAATAGTATTGAGTATTTATTTTGTTATTTGTTTGTCAGAATACTGACCACCTGAACTATATTTTTTTTAGTGTTATATTTGTGTGGTGAATCTATAAATAATTAATATTGAGTTTCGGGATTGATGTATGTTCACCAGACAGAATTGTATAAATATTATGATGAAAGATTATTGAATTCTTATAAATATTTTTCAGAGACTTGCTTATTCTCAGGGAGCCACAAATATGTGTTAATCAATCGTGAAGAGGTCTTAGTCCCATGATTAACTTTGTCAGAGATAATTTTATTCCATTTTGAGTTTTTTGTATATTCAGAAGGAGTTTTTGACACCTCTTTTTGTTTTTTCCTTGCAGATACAGTCATCTTTAAATAGCCATCTGTTTCTGTCAAAAACTTTTTGACACTGTTTACAGTAAGCATATATATGATTATCTGATACCCTTTCATTGCAAATATTATACTATTGTCTAGCAATAAACTTATAATTTTTAATTTGATATTCTTGATCTCTTGTGAACCATTTTTGTCTTGAAGGTTTATTCTCTTCAGAGATAAGCTCTATATATAATTTATAAGCATCTTAATCTAGCATAAGGATAGAAGTTTCGTTCTAATACAATATATTTGGGATATAGTATCTGTATTGTTATACTTTTTCCAGCTCTATAAATAACAAAGTAATTGTAGGGTTCCAGGAGAAGAATCTATCTTGTTCTTTTTTCTTTTAGTTAGTTCGGATATCTTTAACTATTGTAAAATAGAAAGGTCAGTAATCAGGTAGAAATAATTTGTTCTTAGATATTGATTAAAGTGTTCTACTGCCTATATAACAGTCAAATATTCAAGTTTAGTTGCTGCTAATTTTATTTTGCCCTGGTTAAACTGTAATTAGCATATGTCACAGCATATTCTTTATTTTGATTATTTTTCTGGACAAGTACAACATCAATGCTAGTTCCTGAAGTATTAGTGTGAACATAAAATAATTTAAAAAAATTGGGATATTTCAAAATCAGAGCAGTAATTAAATATTTCTTCAAGAATTCAAAGGCTTTTTCTCAGGCTTTTGTCTATTCAAACAATATATCTTTCTCCAGTAGTTGATTTAGAGGCTTAGCAATTATAGAAAAGTTTTTGATAAACTTCCTATAATAGGTGGCAAGTCTTAAAAATCCTCTGACTTGTCTTATAGTGAAGGGTCATTGATAATTACAGATCTTATTGATATTTTCATCATCAGATTGAATTCCCTTTTGATTAATTTTGTATTCAAAGAGCTTAATATGTGGCAAGAAGAAGTGACATTTTTCTGAATTTAATATTAGATTGACTTGCCTAATGGTATCTAAAATGATGTTGCCATGTATACAATGGTCTTCAAATGTTTTTAAAAAAATAATAATATCATCCAAATAAACTTCCACAAATTTTACTTTGAATGGAACAAGAACTTTGTTCATTAGTCTCTGAAAGGTTGTAAAAGTATTGCATAATCCAAATGGTATAATATTGAACTTATAAAGTCCAAACTTCATGATAAAAGCAGTTTTCTTTTTGTTTGTATCATTTATAACAAGATCAAGGCAAGAGAACTATTTAGTACAATTAAAAGTTTCTAGGAGATCATTCATCACTGGCATATGATGGACATCTTTCTCTATGACTTAATTTAACTTTTTATAGTTAATACAAAGTCGTTTCTTGTTATTTTTCTTTGGCACCTCTACTGCAGGAAAAGATCAGGGGCTGGTAGTTGGGCCAATAATTCCTTTTTGCAATATGTTCATAATTTTTTTCTTGATAAATTTCAACTAATCAGGAAAGACTTTATATGCTCTTTGTTTGATTGGTTTTATATTTCCAGTATTAATTGTATGAATTGTTACATTGGTTCTTCTCAGGTCACTGGTTTGTTCTTCCTTGGAGATGCTTTTAGCAAAAATATATTTATTTTTATACAAAACATAAGGTCTTGTGCAATTGTTTCTTGTTTCTTAGGTAAAACATCTATGTTTAATGTGTTAGGTTTTTTGTAAGATACTTCTAAAAGATATATAGCTGGATTTTCAGATGGAATATCTTCCACACAGATATCAGAAATATATACTTCTAATTCTTCAAGATCTTCTTTCTCTTGATATTCAATTTTATTTAAGAGCTTATCATTATTGAGAGATTTTTCTATAATAGATTAAAGGAGGATGTCTGCCAGATAGGTTGTTCCAATATTAATGTATTTTCTATCATGATAAATTTATAAGATTCATGTATTAAAGTCCCATTTGTCCTTCATTTTTTTAAACCAAACAGTATCAAGAAGGAGAGTTTCTTCCTAGAATTCAATAACTTGTAGTTTAATAGAGATTATTAAATCTTGGATAAAGATTTGTAGATTCGAAATTTGTTCAAAGGCTCTTGTTCTTGTACTATTAGCAGCTATACAATTGTTCTGGGAACCTCTGGAGAGAGTTCAAGTTTGTCTATAAACTTTTTTGTGATAATGCTTACAGCAGTTCCTGAATTCAAAATAGCAACAATTGGATTTTCTTTAATTTGTACATATTATTTGATTGCAGTTGTTCTCTTCTTTTCTTTTTCAGACTGAAGATAGTTTGCAGCTTCAGTATTTTTGGATCTTCTTAAAACCTTAATCAAGTTTCTTCACTAGTTGGGATATTATAGAATTTGTTCAAGGGTAGCATTTGAATGAATTTGTAAGATATTATCTGAAATATTATATAGATTCAAATTATCTATAATGGAAGGTTGGTGTCTTGTTCTAGGTCTTCTAAGAGCAGCAATGAGTACTACCAAGGTTTTTGTACTGTTTCTTCTTATAATTTTATGGATTATACTGAAATTTTTCTGGTTTATAATTGGATTTCTTTTTGAGATTCTGATTGTTTCTGTTTTTCTTTAGCTTCTCTTATATTAGTAGAATAAGATGATGGTCTTGCTCATTGACCAATATAAACTTCATCATCATCATCATTATCATTTCATTCTTGTATAGGATATTGTTCTGTCTTTAGATAATTAATTGATTAATTTCTTTTAAAAGTGGGTCTATAGGAGGATAAAGTTCTTTCTGAGAAATAATCCCTTGTAAAATATCCAGGTTCACCACATTTGAAACAGCTTTCTATAAGGTTTGGTCTTTGGAAAGAGATAAATAAATGCATTCTTCATGCTAATAAATTATTTCTTTGTTGGAGAGAGTAAGCTTTTATCTTTTTTAATCTTTTAACTAAATTGAGTTGCATTTGCTCGAATTTCTTTATCAAACCATTCATAGCCTCTTCTTGTACTTTAGAGACTCCAGAACCAAAATTTCTTGATGCAAGAGATCTTTCATCTTCATGAATGTCTTGACCTTCTTCATATTGCTTTATATATTTAAGAGTATCAGCAATAGCCACTGATTTCATCATTGATATAATAGGAGCAACATAAGAGTTCAATTTATAGATAAAAAACCTAAGTTTTTATTTATCATTTATGGTTTTATCTATATCTGCCTTGACCAATAACTTCTTAAAAGTGGTATAATAGGAGTCTATAATTTTATATAAGTCTTGTTTTCTTTCTTCCAAATCTCTAGTCTATTTATTTATCCAACGTTGTGAACAAAAATGATTTAAAAGGGTTTTAATAATGGCATCTCTTGTTATTGCATTATTGTTAGTATTGTTGGCATTATAATAGGCATTCCAATATTCATCAGCTTTATCAATAAGGTGAGTATTAATTATTCGATGGAGTTTTTCACATTTTCAATTGTTAACTTGGGTTGCCTTAATAATTTTTTTGACCAATTGATTGAATCTTGAGTACTATTTTCAGAGAAGGCTTCTACCTTTATAACTGTACCATGGATATTTTCATTGGCTAGGTTATAAATTTTGTCATTTGTTTTTACTATATTGTTTTTAATAGAAGGAGGTTCTTGAAAAAGAATTTCTAAATTTAAATCTTCAAAATTAGGATATGTTTCTTGTGAACTTGGATTTTTAAATAAAAAGGATAAATATAAGTTTTCACTATTATATAAAAGATTATTCTATAGGTCAAAAGGGTGAGAGGATAAGTTAAAATTGAATTGAACAGGAGAAAATATAAAATCGTTTAAAGGTGTTGAAGGTATAGTATCAATAAAATATTCAAAAAAGTAAATAACTTTTGGAAGAATACTATCAAAGATTAAAATATTGAATATCTAATACTAAAAATGAATTGGCAAGTTATATTATCTTGATTGTGAATAGTACTATTAATTAATCAGGTGAAATAATATTGGAATTTAGAAGTATAGAAAATAGTAAAGAATTGAATTTGATATCAATTTCAAAATCGTAGAAAATAAATATTAGGA
The DNA here is from genome assembly GCA_910592055.1 of Acaulospora colombiana. NCBI lineage: Eukaryota > Fungi > Glomeromycota > Glomeromycetes > Diversisporales > Acaulosporaceae > Acaulospora > Acaulospora colombiana. The sequence goes on from CAJVPT010006911.1 coordinate 7,575, forward strand.
TAATGTAAAGCATAACAAGTTTCACAAAATTCATCTGAACAAGATCCCTTCCTTAGGTCTTTTTCAGGAAATAACTGATGTACTTGGTCATATAGCTGGTTGTTGTCAAAGTGATTACTAAACTTGCTCATACAAGGTTTTTTCTCTTGATACTTGCTAGACTTTAGATTCTAAATCACTGGAATTTCTCTTTAGTAAATACTTCCAATACTAAGCAAGACTTTTTCTTCTTTTCTTTAAAACATATAAAGAATATATCTCACAGTTATTATCAATTTATCAATCTATCCAATTTATCTCTTAGAAATCAAATAGAGATAGAGAACTAGTATAGGAAATACCAAGTTAACCTTCTAATGTAATATGCAAAAGTTCTTAATTTGGACAATAATAAATAAAGAGGTTTATCACTGATAATTTATGCAAGAGAGGTGCAACAATAATTTTGGATTAAAGGTAATTTTATTGTTGGATAAATCCTGAGGAGTCTCCAGAGGGAGAATTTCTTTCTTTAAATATATAATTGGATTATATGGTATTAGAGAATATAAACTAAGATAGATGATAATAATAATAATTATACTATTAGTTTTGCTGGACTATTATGCCATATTATCTTAAATAGAACTCAAATATCCTTTGAAAATAATACTTATATATAATAAAATAGGACTATAGAATATTATAAAGTACTTTATACTAAGTTTGCTAATAGCAAAATCGACTATCAATATTTTAGAAGTGTTTTGAAAGATCTTTACTTTCAGATAACCAAAAGGATTATAATATGTTGATCTGAAGTACTGGGATTATCTGGGTACTAGAGAGATCATATAGTAAAATTTTATAGTTTAACAATATATTCTTCTGATCAGATAACTTGTCTTATTAGTATGGTTTTCCAGTTTTCTACCTGGATTTTCACTTTTGATCTAGACATTAATAGAGTTCTTGCTTGTTGCCTTATAGTTATAAGCCAATTTGTGGGGTTGCCTGGTAGGAAAACTTGTTTTTCTTTTCTCAAATTTTCATGTTTGTTTAGCTATAGAAGAAAAACAAATTTATAATATACCTACTTCTGTTATTTGGGATAATTTATCTAATTGAAGTAGAGTATAGTTACTAGTAGGATTGTATATCAACTGATATAAAGCAAACTGAATTTTGTTGTTCAAGAATTATATCTTTTCCAATATATTAGTTAGAGAGTTAAAGCAGGCTGCCCAATATGTTTTCCTTCTATCTGGATATACTGGGAAAGCTTCAGTTTAAATATTGTAACCTGTTCAATCTAGTCTGTATAATAACTTTCTCATAAGGTCATAATTCTCTATCACCTTTTCTCAGACTTTTTTGTATCAAGAGGGAATTGGATTTTTGCATTTGTTGAAAAGAATTTGAATTGTTTTCTATTTCTTGAGTGTTATTATAGTTGTATTGATGATTTGATCTAGGAAAATAATCTTGTGCTTATGAAGTGATGGAATAGTTTTCTTATATTCTCTATTATTCTGTAGTATTGATTTAATAGATAAGATATCTTCCTGATAATTAACGGTTTCCTTTTATCTTCAACTTTGAAAAATTATTTGTAGGTCTTTGACCAGGACCAATGTTGCAGCTATTAAGTTTCCTTTGATCATTTTGTATAAGTTCACAGGATTATTTAAGATATTTTCTGGTTCCCAGCTTTTGATTTGGCTCTATTTCAATTAGATTATAGTGATCAAATCAGAGGTCTCACTATTGTTAAACTGATAAAATAGTGCTGATATATGACTTCCCAATTGTATTTCCCAAATATTTTTGAAACCATATACATATTTCTTTATTATGGATGCAACTATTCAGTATTGTTTCACAGATTGGTACTTTATTCTTGAAAACCTTTTTTAATATGATTATAAATTTATCATATGTCTTCTTATTAAGATATATATATTGTATTCTATATTCTATTCTAGGGATCAACACTCTATTAATAATATAACAAGCATATTTTTTTGTCAATTTCTTCTTAGATATTGCCTAAACTACCACCCTAATTTCAGATTTTATTAGATCGATCATATCCTGACTTTTTATTTTGGTCCCAACCAAATATCAAGGAATCTGCCATAATCTTTTTTATTAATTTTGTTAACTATAATATTCTTTGTCCCATCTTGAATCCTTCCAGGATCTTGAGGATTTTGATTGTTAATTTGAGAGAATATGTGTCTTGATTCTTCATTTATTTGAGATTCCATTCTGTATCAAAAATTCTTATTAAGTTTGCTTGATAAGTATACTTCAGTATTTTAGAAGTTTAAGTTTGTTGTTTTTGTTACTGAAAGTAATTATTATAAATTGTCACATCTATCTGATGGTCATTTTGATATTATTAATCTATCCATATTTGAAGAAGGTTTGTTGTATATCTATAAATTTTGTACTCAGGGGTAGTGTTTACAATTTTGATTTGAATCTGATTGATCAGGAAATCAGATACAAATAAAATCAAGTCAAATTTCAAAATTTTTAATTTGATCAGATTCAGATTGAATCGATTCAAATTGGATTCAGATCAAATTTGATCAAATTCAAATTGGATTTGGATCAAACACAATATAATTTAAATCAGATATGCACTAGTCTATATAAATTGTTATATAATTATTTAATTTTATTTAAATCAGATTATTTAGAAATTAAAATTGAACTATCTAGAAAATTAAAATTGAACTAAAATAGTTTTTTTTTTAAAAAATAATATAAAAGGCAAGTTAAAAAAAATTCAATACTTGCTTTTCTTAATAATTTTTTAACTTTTTTTTATTATATTATAGTTTTGCTGCTTAATTACTTTCATTGTATCTTTTGCTTTGCTGATTTATTTCTTTTAAAAATAGAAAATAAAAACTTATTCAATAGTATATAATTTGTATACAATAAAAGTAGCAATTTAACTAACCATGATAATATCAATATTGAAAATGCTAATACAAGCAATCCATTGAAATCAG
>CAJVPT010006912.1:0-10578 GCA_910592055.1 Acaulospora colombiana
TGATCTGACTCTGTTTCAATCAGATTATAGTGGCCAAGCCAAAGGCCTCCCTGTTGTTGAGTTGACAGAATAGTGCTGATATATGGCTTTCCAACTGTATTTCTCAGATACTTTTGAGACTATATATTTGTTTGTTATAAATGCACCTATTTGGTATTGTTCCACAGATTAATGCTTTGTTCTTGAAAACCTTTTCTAAACATATCTATGAGTTCATCACATATCTTCTTATTCAGGTGTGTATGTTATATTCTATATTCTATTCTAGGAATCAGTACTCTATTGATAATGTAACGAACATGTTTTTCTGTCAACTTCTTTTTAGATATTGTCTGAACTACCACTCTAATTTCTGATTTTATTAGATCGATTATATTCTGACTTTTCTGTTTTGGTCCTAACCAAATACCAAAGAATCTGGCCTGGTCCTTTTTGTCAATTTCGTTAAACACGATATTCAATATTCTAGCTTGAACCCTTTTAGGATCTTGAGAATTTGGGTTGATGGTGAGAAAAATTGACTTTGTTATATTAATTTGCAAGTTATTTGTTATGTAAAACTTTTTTGCTTTTTCCAAAATACTTTTCAAGTCTTTCTTGGATTTGGCAATTCATGTTATATTATCCATATAAGCTATTACTGCCTGTCGTAGGGAGAGCTTGATCTTCTCCTCCAGTTTATGGAAGTTGGGTGACCATTCTTCTTTCATGGTATAATCCAGATCAGTGTTATTTTGGATTTTACATAACAGAGGGTTATAGAAAATTCTTTATAACAGTGGAGAGTTAGTTTCTTCTTGATCTATACCATCTTCTGCAACTATTGGGCTAGAAAGTTCATTATAAAGAATAATGCTACAACTTCTGTCTTTAAAAAGATCTATTATGATTTTCTTGATAGTTGTAGAAATTCAAATCCGATCTATAACTTTTTCAAGCATGAAAAGAAATATTGTGTCATATGCCTTAGCAGTATCTTGAAAGAGGATACATAGTTCTTTTTCTTTTTCTGAAGCTTCCTCACAAATACTATTTAGTAGATAGATAGATTCTACTGTACTTTCTCCTGGTAAACCAGCAAAGTTTGGACCTTTAATAATTTTGTGCTGTTTACATACTCTTAATAGACGAGCAGTGAGAATTTTGGTGAAACATTTGCGAGCAGTTTCTAGAAGAACAATGGGTCTGGTATTATTCAGTTGACATTTCTAAGGCTTGGGTTTAGAATGGGGTAAATATTACTACTTTTCCATTTTTAGGTATCCACCCAGTATTTAGAACTTCATTAAACAATAAGCATAAGGCACCTTTTCTTTTAATGCCTAAGTGCTTGAACATTTCATAACTAATATATGAGGGACCTGCTGCTTTATTGTTTGAAAAATATTGTAAAATAGCTTCGAGCGCTTCTATTTTGATTGCTTCTGTTAGTGATGAATACCATGTTGGATCAATCCACTCTTTAGATTGATATTCTCCTTTGAAAGAAGGATCTAAGCTTTCAAAGTTTGTTTGAAAGCTTCTTTATGATAGTTCTTAACCTTGCTTTTGATAGTTTGTGGATTGGTAGCTATATACTTTATCCCATTTTGATTCTTGGTTAATACTCAATCTAATGTGATTCTTGTTCTTTTGTGGTTCAAGATTGAGCCCAGCATTCATTTTTGGTTGAACTTGAGATTTTTACATCTGTTTTCTAAGGCTTCTGTAACAAGTTTACCTAAGTCACCCGATAAAAGCATGACTTTACACCTGAAAGTCAGATGACAACTGTGAAACGGTCTTAGGAAACTATAGTTATTTTGATGAGACAAACATCTGTTATTAAAGGCTGGAAAGATGTTGTCAAATAGAATTTCCAGATAATCAAGGATTTAGATCTTCGGCTGTGAAATACTAATGATTTGCTAGAACACATGATCTGACTGCCGATCCCGAAGCTCCGAGGCGACGTGAGACCCAAATTATTAATAGCATATAGACAAATATCAATAGATTAATAGTAATAGTGATGTTTGCCATTCAGGAGAAACAAAAGGTATCATAGACATACTTATTTAACATTGTGTTTCATTATGATTGTCTTTATCATATTGTTCTTTATTTTATTTTTATTTTTATTAATTATATGCATATGATCTTCTGGGAGAACCACTAAGATTATATGTATATTATTTCATGTATTTTTATTATATTTATTTATGTTGGGAAAACATGTATTTAAAGGCTGTCTTTTTCCTTTACTGACAACTCAGAGTTGTCTGCTCCTAGTTTATATTTAATAAAGTTTTCCTTTAATTAAGATACATAATGATGAAATGACTTCCTAACATTGCACATGTTACATGCGAAGAACCAGAGACCTGTATCCATCCTTTTCTCTGCCAACAACTTAGAGCAGAAATTAAAAAGGCCTTAAAAGATATAATCACGACCTGTGTAGGAAACCATGCAAAGATAAAAGAACTCCAAACCTTCAACATACATTTCTTGAACAAAAACAACTTGAACTTCAAAGAATACTTGATAGCAAACATTAGAGAAGCCTTCTTCAAAGGACTTATGAATAGTCTTAGGACAGCCATTTCAAATAGGATAGAAAGGAAAAACTGCATAACAGAAATCCGTCTTGAAATAATCAAATATTTTTATCAGGTCTGGCAAAAGAGATGTGAAACATTTCAAGAATAGAAAGCTAGAGAGGAAATCACTAAACAAAAAAAAAAAGTCAGTAAAATATGAGACAAGAAAAGAAGATCTCACTTTCTCAGCTAGGGAAAAACATATAAAAGACCAATTCATACATTTGATCAATGAGTTTATGAACCACTGAATCAGAAACCTTATAGACAACTCCTTTATATTCGAAATTTCTTTTATCACTAGCCCAGCCTTGACAGGTTAGCCTCCCACTTTGGGGGTGGCAATAAGCCGCAAGATGAATACCTCTATATAGAGGAATTCTATTGAGCTTTATTTAGTAGTAAACAGGTAGTACATCCTAGAATAGCTTCTATGTATTGATACTACATAATTACAAATAAAGCAAGGCTGAGCCAATATTAAAAAAAAAAAAAAAAAATTTAATTTCAAATCATATTAAACTTATATTTATTTGTATTATTTATCAAAACAATTTAAAATATTTGATGACTCCTATAAAATAATATATAAAATATATATATAATGATACGAAAATTATAATAAAATAATAAAGTTATTTAAATATAGTTATTGACTGGCATACATATCTATCAATTTATGAATCAATTCTTCTAATGTTTTATTTCCCTTCAATTCCAAGATTTTACTAATCTCTCTTATAAATTCTTTGCAATCAAATAATAACTTATTTTTTTATGAATAAATTTAATATCAATTAATATACAAATACTATATATCATATCAATTCATAAACCCACTTCTTTAAAGTTTTATTATTCAAATCTTTTAATAAATTTGAATATTCATAAATCTCATGTCTCAGTATATCTATTATTTCTATCAATTTATCCAATCTCAGTTCAGAACCAACCTTTTGAGAAACCAATTTCATATTACTCAAAATCTGACCTATATTTTTATATAATGTGCTCATAATAAAATTGTAAAATATTTCAACTTAGATGTGGAATAAGATACCAAAATAGCAGATATCACAATTATATTGATTAATTCATAAGTCTTACAAATATTGTTTATTATATCAATTACCTCCCTAGTTCTATCCACAAGTTATTTTTAAGTCTCTCAATTTTGGCTCAAAGTCTTCCTATTTTAGTATTTAGATCTTTAGTACTTGTTTTTTTTTTTTTTGACACACACAACATTGCCATTTTATTGATTTTATGCATTACATTTACTCTTGTGTACAAAGCGATTTTGTAGACTTTTTCTATGCTTAGTGAAACAATAAAATCAATTGATACAATACCTATTGTGGCGTGTTGTTCTTCAGGGAGGTACTAACGTGCCTAGGCTCTATTAGAGTGTGTGGAGAGGATGTCGAAAATGCTTGAGAACCCTTGGATAATGTCTTCCATAATGTTGGTAGCAATTTCGGATGGTTGCCTTTGTATCACTTCTGGGGGATTATAGTTGGGTTGATTTCCCTTTGTTGCTTTCTTTTGTTTCTTTTTTTTTATTTTGTTAGTGATGCCTTGTCCTTTTCCCAAATTTGGAGACATTCATATCTGTCTCTCCAAATATTGTACGTGATGAAGTGGATGTTATTGGTGAAGCTTCAGATAGTTTCTGTTACCTTATCTAGGTTTATGAATTTGCTAATTGAGTTTATTATCTTTTAACTGATGGCACCTTTTATTATGAGGTTCCATAGATTCGACTCTTGAATATACTTGGTAATTTCATCTTTTGTGGTGTGTGGGCTGCCTTTTTCTGTTCTCACTGTGATTTCCCTATATATTGTTGAGGTGATTATTTCATCAATTTCTATTTCGTAATGTGGGCATCTAAAGGGATGAATGTTGTCTTCTGTTGTAGAGCATGTGAATCATTGAGTTAAAGTGTAAATTTCCAGTTTTTTTCTATGTAGTTTATCCATGGTAGGGAGTTCAGAGTTCCATAGCTTGATTGCGAACCTTCTTTGGATGTAATCAAAATTGTCTATATGTGTTCCAGTGAATTTAAATGGATGCAGAAGTTTTGTAGATAGTTTCCAGTTTATTACGTTTTGTTGAGCTGGAAGGATTGCGCTGCTTCTTTGATGATTTTTCCATTCATGTGTAAATTCAGCTTGCCATATCTATTTCAGAGATTTGCGGATTGGGCCAGGTATCTCGATTCTTTCATTGTATATGAAGGTTGCGATTGTGTTTATTTTTAGAGTGTTGAGATTCATAGTACCGTCTGCTATTGCATTAGTCAATGTGATCTTAGCTATTGCATCTGCTATGTCTAGTGTTGTGCTTGTTTCTTTGTCTTTGTCTACTTTGTACCAGTAGATTGTTTGGTGTGATGCTTGAATGATCAAGTATAGATTGTGAATGATTCTGTATTCAGAGATGCCTTTGGTTCGCTGGTTTGCTACACATGTTATTTCCTTGATTAGTTTGGCAGAGTCTGTATTCATTTCGATAATGGTTTTTTGCGGTATGCATGCAATGGCAACTATTGCTGCGAATAGTTCAGCTCTATAGGCTGATGCTTGTCCATCAAGTTTCATGCTGAGTGTTTCTAGAATGTTACCATCATTGTTTTTTATGATGATACCTATTCCCATTGATGTTGGTTGTTTTGTGTTGAAGGCTCCGTCGATTGTTATGCATATTTTGTTGTGTGTTTCCAGTTTCTTGGTTGTGTTGATGAGCTTAGTTTGAATGAGTCAGTGAGTTCTATGAGTTCTGTCAGTCTCCTTATGTTGGGTGGTGTGTTGTCTATTTGTATTGAGTCGAGGGTATTGTTGGGTTCGTGTATCTATCTGTCAATGCTGTTGGATGAGATTTGTAACCTTAGTTGTGTACTGGATTCGGTAATACTAGTTGATTTAGATGTTGATATGACTGGTACCACTGTTGTTGTGTGTCTCTCTGCCTTGAAGCAACACATGCTGGGTCTGTGGTCTAGGTTTTCATTGAGGTCTCAGCCTTCACATTTTTCGATTGGAGATTTGTTGCTCATGATGTAGTGGCGAAGTTTAAGGGTGCTTCCTTTGATACTAATGTGTTTACCTAGGATGATTGTATTGTTCTTCCTTTTCGTGCAGTACCATGATGGTTCAGGCTCTGATGGATCATTGGAACTTGACTGTACAGTTGATTTGATTTCTATTTCTGGATTGCAGATATTGTATGATTCGTGTTTGTCTATATATTGCTGAATTGTTGATTTGAGGTGTTGAAACCATGATGGTTCTTTTCTTTTGTTCGTTTTGTTATGTAATGCTCCAACTTGATGCCATTCGAGTGCATGGTGCGGAAGATATTAAGTATTTGTTCTACCCAAATTATATTGTGTGTCTTGAGACCTTTTCAGATTTTATTATAGCTTGTTGTATTTAGGATGTTTTTGATATATGTCAATTCTTCGGTGTGAGCATTTCGTTCAGTGTAATGTATATAGAAATTTTTTGTGCTTGAATTTCTCTGAGAAGATCTTGTAGGAAATTTGTTCTGAAGGTATAAATTTTTGGATACTGTTTGAAGATGTCTTGGCTTTGCCATGCTACCCATTGCAGTTGTTGTATTCGTAGCCTTATTATTTATCCTAATATGTTGTTGCTGGCATAGAGTTCTTATATATTGCTACAGTGCTTTTGTGTTTGACAGGTGCAAGTTTCCATGATGTTGTATAGTATACTGCTATGTAATATTGACTTTGGAGCTAATGATGCTAATTAGATTCTTCTTCTGAAGCTTAATCGGATTTTCCTATCGATCCAGTTTGTTTCATGTTCTGAAAGGACTAAGTCTGTTAACAGGTATTCAATAGATGGAAAGAGAACATGGTTTAGAATGTATGCATGCATCTTGTCTGTAATGTTTTTCTGGACTGTAATGTTACTTATTATGCATGTTTTCTTTCTTATAAGTCCTCTCTGTTGCTTCTTTTCTTTTTGACATTCATGTCATACTCCGAGGACTCTAATGGCTTGTGTTTTGGGTACTAGGAAAACTGTTTGTCCTTGAAAGAATAGATTTTCTTGCAGTGCGTTAAGTATCATTAGTTCTGACTTGGAAGAGTTGTCTATTATTCCGTTAAGATGATAGAAAGAAGAACAGATTGCTATAATGTTCTAGAGTTGTTCTCAGTTCTGAGTGATAATCATGGTATCGTTCATATATGCTGTTATGGAGATGTTGATTTTGTTTAGGCTGTCATTGTCCAGAATCAGTTTTTGGCATTTCATTTGGTAGCCTTTCATATTACTTATTGTAGTAATAAGAGGGTCGTAGTAGATGTGCCAGAGAAGGGGAGATATTGTGTCTCCTTGATCAATACCTTCTTCCACTTTGTATGAGTCAGTAAGTCTGAAGAAAGTGATAACTTTGTTGGATCTATCTTTGAAGCAATCAGTAATGATGTTAATTAGTTTATTGGGTATTTTTATGCGTTGAAGTGCCGCTGTGAGCCTTTGTATATTGACAGAGTCATATACTTTGCTCATGTCTTGGAATAACATGTGGCATGGTTTATTTCTTTCTCTTGCGTTTTCCAGAATCTGATTTATGATTGTGATTGGCTTCCATGTGCTGTTACCTGATAGTGCTGCCCAGTTGTTTTTGGATAGGATGGAATGTGAATTTAGTATAGCAGTTAGTCTATTATTGATTATTTTTGTAAATATTTTCTTGATTGATTCAAGAAGTGTAATGGGTCACATTATATTGATATTGTGTTGCCATTCTTTTGACTTAGAAATTGGGTATATGGTGCTTTCTTTCTATTCTGTGGGAAGTTTTTCTTCAGTGAGAATGTGATTGAACATGTTGGTGATGAATTCCACTGTGTTTGTATTGATGTGTTTGAAGGCTATGTATGATATGCTTGAGGGTCCAGGGGCTGATTTGCTATTGATATTGGAGATGGCTTCCTTGACTTCGGCAGTGATGATGGCAGTTATTATCGATATGTACCATTCAGGGTTGACTTTATTAATTGGCAGATATGCTTGTTGCCATATTGTGCCTTTGTGTTCGAAAATGTGTCTGTGTTGGGTCCAGATTCAGAAGTGTTTCTTGACATTATCTTTTATTTCGTCAGGATTGTTGATTAGTATGTATTCTTTGTTTTCTTCTTTGATCAGTTTGTTTGTAATAATATTTCATTTAGAATTGTTCAGGACTGATCTAATCATTCTCTTCTTATCCATGTTGAACCATTGATTTCTCCTATTACAGGCTGTAATGATATTGCTTCTATTTAGTTCAGTGATTTCACGTTTTTTGGCTGCTTTTTCAAGTCTAATGAATATGTCAATTTCTTTGATGGTTTCTTCTGCTGACTGGTTGCTGGGCCATGATTGGATTGGGACTTTTTCATGTATGGCTGTGTAATTTCTGTATCTTGTCCAGATTTGCTTTTTCTGGTAATCTATAGTGTAGAGTAATAATGTTTGTGATATTGATTCAATTGCATGAGAAAAATAGGCCTTGTGGTCGAAATGAGTTTCGATCTTTTCCTTTGTTTTTCATGAAATTTAGGAATGTGTTTTGCCACAGCTTTTAAAATTGCTTGTCTCAGTCTGTTCCATTGGCTATTTATGTCTAGGGGGTTGTATTCTGCATTCTCTTTCATTCTAGCCATTAGTATGTCGATCTTGGTTCCAAATGCCTCCCATTGTTACTGTAAAGTTTGCTCCCAGAGGTATCATATATTGTTATTTGGTTTCCAGAGGTACTTGTTCTTGATCTTGATTTGTCAGCTCTCTATACGTGTTATTTGGGCCTTGTGGTCTGTGGTGATGTCTAGGTTATCGGATATGAAAGTATCTAGGGTGCACCATGTTGAACGTGAGCTAGTCCGGATCATGTCTATTCTGCTCGCCGATGTTTCGTAGTGTTGCTAGGGGGAAGCGTGGTATGTGTATTCTTTGCTGTGCGTATTATGATGTCTGTATGAGTTGAACAAGTCTAGCTCCTGAAGTTTTTGGCAGAACTTATTTATGTGGTCCTTGTGTATCTTTTTATTGATGCTTACTCTATCAAGTTTGAAAGATGTATAGTAGTTGAAGTCTCCCCCCACTATAATGTGCCAGTTGTCTTAGTTGTGTTACTTTATCCATTTAATAATTTGTTTCTGTATTTCGTTTTTAAGTTGCCCTGGCGTAGTGGGTAGGTAAATTCCTATGATCTATAGTATTTTTTGTTTGGGAGTGTGAGGTCTATACAGATAGCCCGGGACTAATACTTCTGAATGTGTATAATTCGATCTGATAAGAGTTTCTTGATGGTGATGCCTACTTCTGCTCCATTTGGCCTATCTCCTGTCCACCAAGTTGAATATTTGGGTGTCTTCCAAGTTATCATTTCTTTATCTGTATTGTTTATTTCTGTTGAGATGATAATATCCCACCTGTGGATTCACCATATTGTGAACCAAGTTTCTCTCTTGAGTTGGTCATTGAGTCCTTTGCAGTTTAATATAGCTATGGTCCAGTATGAGCGGTTGTTGTCTGGTTCCTTCATTGGATCATGTAGTGTGCTACTAGTTTTGTCCATCTCTTGTATTTGTTTGAAGTTTTTTGGTGAGTTTTTTAAGAAGTGTGAGTTGTTGGTGCTCTTGTTTCATGTTGTTTCATTTGTTGGAATGGTATTAATTTCTTGTTATTTGAGAGTGACATTCTATGATAGTACTAGTTGAATCAGTAAAGTTTCATTTGTTACAGTGTTACTTGTGTTGTTACCCATACTGTTTTAATGATAATTTGGGGAAGGAGTTCTGTTTCCAGGAATTATATTGGCAATTGTGGATACTAGGGCATTCATGGTTCAGTCGATATTGCCGATAGAGTTGTGAAGTTGTTGTTGTTGTTGTTGAATGTCATTCGAATCTGATGTGTTTGATGTGACCTGTGGTGCAGGTTCTATTTCCTGGATGTACTCTTCTTGCATATCTTCTGTGTTGTCATAGTAATATGATTCCAGGTAGTCAATTCTCTCATCAAGATTATGGATTATTTCTTTGATTTCTTGTAGTTCTTTCTGAATGAATGCTAGCATATCTGCTATATCCTGGGTTGTGTCTTATTGGTGGTTTGATCGCGAATTGTAAGGGTTTGTGTTCTTTACTGCTGTAGCATATGATTCTGGGGTGCTTGTATTTTTTGTCGTTGGTAGTTGTGCCATCCTTCTAATGGGTGCGGATTTTGCTAACTTATAGCATTGATATAGTTTTCCAAATTTATTTGCCTGCTCTCTGTTGTAGTTGTTCCATTGCTCTCTCCTTTCTTTGATGTGACATTATGCTATCAAGTGTTGCAAGCTGTCACAGATAATACAGAGTTTGGTGTTGATGGATTTGCATTCCAGCAGGGTTTTGCCCAGGGTGAATGTTCTATCTAAAGTTGATTGAATGTCTGTTTCATTTTCAAAACTGAGGACTGCATATTTGCGGGGTTTATATAATAGGAGGCATGATATATAGCATATCTTGACTTTTGTTTCTTGGCAGATCATTCGAAGATCAAATGCGTTTGTATTGGAGGGGAGATTCGTGAGTTTGAGTGAGTGCGTACCTTGTTTTTTCATTTGATTGAGATCCCACTCTGCGTCGAAGATTCTTGCAGAGTTTGCTTTGATTGGTACTGTTAAACTATAAAATTTTGCCATATGATCTCCCTAGTACCCAGGATGATCCCAGTATCTCAGATTAACATATCACGATCCTTTTGGTCACCTGAAAGTAAAGATCTTCCAGAACACTTCTAGAACATTGATAGTTGATTTTTCTATTAGCAAACTTAGCATAAAGTACTCTAGAATATTCTATAATTCTAGCTTATCACATGTAACTATTATTTTTGAAGGATACTTGAGTTCTATTCAAAATAACATAGCTTAATAATCCAGCGAAACTAATAATATAATTATTACTATTATTTATCTTAGTTTATATTCT
>CAJVPT010006913.1:0-10577 GCA_910592055.1 Acaulospora colombiana
AATATTTATTTTAATACATTATAAATTTTCGTATATTTTTAAAAATTTTCATTATGAAAAAACTTCAGAGTTTTTTATTATAAAAATTTTTTCTTATAAAAATTTTTGAAGATCTTCAAATTTTTCTAGAGTTTTTTTTCGAAAATGTTTGAAAATTTTTTTATAGTGGAGATCTCTGGAGATCTCCACCAAAAAAATTTTCTGATGTAGTAAATACTTATTAATTCAAGTAATATATACTACGTTAAAATTAATAAAGTAGGCCTGTTGCACACAAAAAAAAAAAAAAAAATAACTCTAAATTTTTTTTTAAATACTGGCTCATTCTGTACTACTCTGAATCACTTTATTAAAAGAAGATCATATTTAGAGACAATTGGGATGAATATTTCCCTATACTGTCTAAGGATTTACAAATCATTAGAGAGAAATAAAAAAATAGTATACAGAGCTATCTAATTTATAAAACTCGATCTAAGTTTAACCTAATCAGGATAAAAAATATATATGCCATCTAGTATAAATACTCTTTTCTAATAATAAAGAGGTGATTAATCAGATATACTCAAAGGTACATTGTTGGTTACTTCCTATCATGGTTTGGTACTATCTAGGATTTTCATTTATGATTGGCTTATTATTACCCATTAGAGAGACCTAACCTACTAGAACTTGCCCAAGATACTTAACACTTTTTGGTACTAAAGGTCATATATACTAGTCAAGGATCAGTCAGTATAAAAAAAAAAAAGAGATAAAGGATAAGAGAGAAAAAATAAGAAGAAAAGGTTGAAAATATTTACAAGAAGAGAGAATAAAGAAAAAGAAAAAATGCCTAATAATTACTCTTCCATTTAACTTTGCCTCTAGAAAAGTACTCCTTTCATAACCATAACATTTTTGAAAGGTAATGAGAGAGAAAAAACCACAGTCCAAGTAATATTTATCTATTCTTATAACTAGTCAATAACTTATAATTGATCTAAGGCTCTTATAGATCTTAGAAAATGTATTCACATCCATGTTACATGTACTTTTGTTTACATTCTGCTAACCATGGAGCAACCAATTCCAATCTTTAGCCAATCAATCTATTCAAAATCTAGTATAACAAAAAATTCAGGGTCAAGCTAGGGTAGGCAAAATTTCTCAAAATATTAAGAAAAACTGTTGTATATTGGGAGAGAAGTCATTTCTGCCTGTGATATTGATGTCAGTTTTTCAGGTTGGCATGGAATTATTGGTCCACACTTCTTTTTAAACTTTGGGACCTTTTATAGAAAAGTAAGGAAAGATATTTTTTCATCTGATTTTTTCTTTTTAGAAAAACTTTCTTGTCATTAACTTCTTAGATAAAGGGTTTTTGAAAAGAAAAAATAAATAAGAAGAGTAAAGTATGATTAATACTAATCAAAGCAGGTATTTTTAAAGAGAGTTTTTAAGTTTTATTATTTTCAAAACATAGAGTTTTGAAGGAACGCTTCTTTGGAAATGGTGGTCAAGAATCTATGGAAAAGAGTGTAATGGAAAGATAACTCTAATATTATATACTTTATTATTAAATAATTGAAATTAGTAAATATTTAGTATCAATTCCAAATACAAATCATTAATCTCTTTACTAAAAAATAATTCTAAATTTTTAGCTTTAAGAGTTATCTAAATATCATTATTATAAATATTATATAAAAGATAGTTAATACTTAATTGATCTGTTCAATACTAAAAATTATATTTAAAATTTAGATTTTGATATAGTTATAACAATTAAAATATGAAAAAACTAAATTGAGTCAATTAATTATATTTTTGTTTAATAATTCTAATTGTATAGCAATAGAGAATTACATGTTTTTTTTTATTTTTTATTTTTTGTTTTTTTTTTTGCCCTCTATTAGGCTAGTTATGTATGCTTTATTAAACATTTGTAAACTGTACATATAATATGAGATGCTAAAGCTAATTCTTTAACTAACTCACTCGTCTAGGTTATTTTACCCTTCTAAGTGCAACTTCGGGAGTAATTTATCACTCCATTAGGAGGTCGGGTAAACACCCTTCCAACTTCTAATATCATTGCCTGCAGATCACTTTTCCAAGTTCTGACAGAGATTAAAATCCAACTATTTTATCCCATACTTTAGCCCATCTTCTTCTTCCTTTAGTGATACTTGACATGACTACAACATGAAACAATACTGAAAGATACTTAAGGAACTAGATACAGTATTTTGATCAATTATTTACTTATTCAATTGAAAGGGATGTCCAAAAGCTAACTAAACATAATGGCATTAACCTGACAACTATCAAATTACTACCACTAAAGGTAAATTTAATATCAATGACTATGAGCTATCAATGGTTCTTTTGGTTTAACCATGAGAGGCAGGTTTCAAATAACATTGAAACCTATCACAGCCCAACTCAACAACTGGATTCGAGATAGTCTAGATCCATAAGTAAATGACTCTATATTCAAAAGCAGATACCATAACCTCTTAAGGAAAACAATTCTTAATTGGGATTGGAGCCCTTATTTTGATTAAAAAGGTAAATATTAAACTAGTAGGATGCTGATCAACATGCACAAATATGGGTAATGATTTTTATCGTGAGATCTTGATGGGAAAAGTAATTCACACATTACATCAAAATACTTAAAATCTATAATATAGATTAGAATATATAAAATATTTGATAATTGAATTACTTTTAAAAATTGTTTCGGGAAAAATTAAGAGAGTATCATGTATCCTTATCATATACCTTTGATACAGTATGAGTTGTTTTTGTATATTATACAGGTTGATTTAAAAAAAACTGGAATTTTTTTTTTTTTATTATACGATAATGGTCACATGAAATTATGTGAACTTTTATTTATATATAGTTTAGTAAATGTATTTTTAAAAAATAAAGTTTAATATGAGATATGTTTTTCCTTATTTTCTATAATTAGTTTGCAATTATTTTCTTATTAATTAAATCAATTCTATTAGAACAAATTTTGATATATTTTTTCATTCCTCACCCATATACTATTTCAACTTATTCTGATTTTTTGATATATGTTTCTCCATATTGTATTTGATGATATCCCATAAGTTTTCTATAGAATTCAAATTGAAACTATTTGATAGTTAATTAATAATGTTTGATATATTTTTATTAATAAAAGCTTTTACTAAGCAAATCATATACTTCAAATCATTATCTTACTGGAAACAAAAGTGCGACTTATTATTAAATATCTTTTTAATCTTTGGAATATGTTTTCAAAGAATTGTCATATAAAAACTAGCATTTATAATCTGTTGAAAAAAAAATAAAGTTGATTTTTCCCTAATACAGAACTCTTCACAAGCTAAAATCTTTATCTGACTTTTCAGTATATAATGAATTTGTCAGATACCCTTGTCGATAGTGAATTATCCCTATAAATATATTGTCCAAATGTTTATAAAGAAGCTTTGTCAATCTTTTTTGACCAGCTATTTCTATCTGAATACTCATTAGAACTGATTTTTTTAAGCTTTTTTAAATTTTTATAGATAGTTGAGAAAGAAAACTTTGCAAATGTATACATTTTTTTTGTATTCCTTATATTATTATTTCACAATTGTAATAGAATCTTACATTGACATTTTTTTTTTGACTGATATTCAATATCTTTTTTCTACAAAACTAATTAAAGGTTGAAAAAATATTGACTAGTAATGTAATACACAATCCTTGATTTCTTTTTTTTATAAAAAAATTTTTTAATTGGGTAACAACTGTATAATTTATAGAGATTTTTTAAAAAAAATAAATCTAGTTTTTTTTTAATTAAACTATACGTAGATAGTAATTTACTTGTTATAAATAGCTTAAATAGTTTATATTTATTATGTAAATCAAATGTATACAAATTAAGTTAATATGTATCACTGCGAAAAATACAATTAATAAAGGGTATAAAAGTAAACAAATATTCATCATCTATCAGGGCAGAGATTATGTCAATTTATATAGCATTAGTAACAATACTCATTCAATTTTTTGTAGACCTTTACATTAACAGTAAAGCAGCAAAATCCCGTATTAATTAATCTCTCAAGCAAAAACCTGACCAAGTGATTGACAAACACAAAAACTATGAGATACTACTAGTAATGATGGGTCCTTAAAGTATTTAGCATATAAAATTTTGCAGATCACTTATGTTCCTTTTTGAGAGACAAAATTCATAGCTCTTCACTTTAATAGGGATAAAAGTCAGGAAATGCTATAAACCAATGATTTAGATAATGGAGAACAATTGTGTGTAGTTCTTTTATAGTTATTAATTTAAAATTTTTAATTTTTCCTAGTGAGGGACATTTGACTTATATCCCTGCCTCCCCTTTAGGGACCCATCTTTAACTACTAGGTATTTAAGATATATACAAAACCAATAATATCAACATTCACTTGAACAAAATTACAATGAAATAGCAAACTAGTTGACCAAAATTGATTTCTTTAACAATGGCATGGCTCCTAAACTCTACAAATTAAAACATCAATATTCAATACCTCAAATATTACAATAATTCCAGTATAGGACAAGGATATAATAGACATTTCAGTCAAAACAATATATCAAAAACTCTCACAAGTCAAAATATTAATACAATAAAAAGTTTTAAACAGGACCCTTACAGACTTTACAGGTCAATACAAATATATAAACTAGGTAGCAACTTTCAACAACTTATATCTCTCTAAAATAAGTAATAACAATATATCACTAGAAGACCAACAAATCAGAAAGTTTTTGATCAACTTATGTAACAATAAACTATATATCAAAACCAAACTGCATGCAAGAAAACCTACACTATACAGACAATCTTTGCCCTTGATGCAATCAAATAGAAGACAATAATTACCCTTTTCTCTATGACACTATATCACAAGATCTCATTGTACAAGCAAATAAAATTATAATCAATACATACTAAGAATTCATTTATCCAGTAATAAAAAGCAACAATATACAAATAATCAAACAATAAATGTTCTTAAAAACACCTTCAGTTCTCAAACTTTTCATCAAAAGAGTACTCTTCAAACCTTTAATATTAACCATATACAAAATTACAATAAATTCTTCTAGTGCACATAAATGTATCAAAAAAATAATATACAAATAGAAAGAATTGCTTTATCACAAATGGCTGAACTGGTGTCAAATATTTTAACAATGGAAGCAAACAATAGGAATCAATAAATAGATTGAAAAACAATATAAATAACACAAAAGTCCAGCAAAATAGCAGATGGATTAATGAACAAGTCATTAAAAACAGTTACATCACTACTACTAACAAATATCTGAACAATTTCACAAAATATAACACCCCTATTTTCTTTTTGTTTAATATATAAATTAGCACTAGCTTTGCCTTGGCAAGTTAGTTTCTCTCTTGGTCTGGAGTGACAACAAGCTATCCAATAGACTATAGTCTTAAGAAGTTTAGTATAAATGATATATAGAATACCTAGCATTTTTTTTTTATAATCCTTACAATATGTATTGCAAATTACTTTATCAAAGCTAATAAACAAGGCTGAGTCAGCATTAAAAAAATATATAAAAAAAAAAAAGATACTCACCATTGATAATAATGGAACTTGACCTTCAAACTTTTGTAGCATATTATTCTATTATAGAGACTAATGTGCCTAAGTACTATTAATATATTTCTTATAGATTTTATAGATACTATGAATTTTTCTAAAGATATTTTCTATTAGATCTGAGGAATAGGCTTCCATTTCAAGGGGATCAAATTGTTTGTTTTTTCTATTTCTGATATATAGATTTTATTTATTTATTTTTTTCTTTGTTATGATTCCTTGTTGTTCTTCCCAATAATATAGTTATTTGTATTTGTCTATTTAGATATTATATAGTGGATAGTATTCAAAATAGTAAGTTTAATATCAATTTTATGGAATGAATATTTGAATGAATATATGTTATCTTCAACATATGGATATGCAAAGCATATTGGAGATTAATATAAGTTGGATCTTCTAAAGTGTAGTTTGTTCATTGTAGTAAGCTTTTTGTTTTAGAGTTTGAGTATGAAACTTTTTTATAAGTGATTCTAAGTATTAGTTTTTTTTATAAATAATGTTGAATAGATGAAGTCTATACATCAATTCATGCCAGTTTATGTTTTTTGTCTGTTGTTTAATTTGATCCTTATTTCTGGTGAGTATAATTTATTTGTATATGAGTTGGACTTATCCCATACATTTAAGAACCTTTCTTATAGTTATAATAATTTCTGTTTGATTTATGTAGTAAAAGATAAGAATATTGTTATTAAGGATAATATTAGTTGGTTGGTCTTATTGATTTGTTATGCTATTAATATTATGATATTTAGCAAGTTTATCCTATAGTTTTTGTTTGCTTCAAAATAATGTTATATATATGAAATTTTTATACATAATAAATATATTATATACTATATAGTATTTATTAATGTACCTGTTAAGGGAAACTATATAATACTCTTTTAATTTTTTCTAGAGCAATTTTATAGAGTAATCAATTATCAAACCATTGCACTTACTCTAATCTATTTTTAAATTTGGAACTTCAGCATAGTTTGTAGATTTCTTTTTCTACCAAGATCTCCTGATTATAAGTTATAGCAACTGGCCATATTTTTAAGAATTCTACTGATACAATATTTGCTTTTTTTGAAACTTCAAATCTTCCTGACTTGTGATAATTTCTTGTGATCAGCAATATTATTAAGGCACTTGATGTCAATCTAGTTTTTATTCTAGTTGATTACAAAATTAGTTCTATCTATCTCTATCTTATCAGAATACTGATAAAATGCTGATTATCTTATAATATCTATAGACTAGCCTGATTTGATAAAGATTAGATATAGATAATATTGTATAGCAGTGGATTCTTCTATTTCAGCTATTAATAAAATAATCAGTTTTATACTCAATAATATTTTACTATTATCTAATAAAGTACTAAATTTATTATAATATAATATTTTTTATATGGTCCTTATATAATATTAAATCCTGGATCTTGTGATTATAACTTGGAAGCACTACTACTATATTATAGATTCATAGGTTTTATATAAAAATTCTATTTATAAATTAGTAAGTAATCTATTATATTTATTATAGTTGTAAGTAATTTTTACTTATTTAAAATTTTTTCTTAAACTTTTATTAAATAAATTTGAGATTAAATGCTTTCTTGATATTTTTAGAAATTTATAAATAGTAATATAAAGTGGCAAAATTGTGATTGATATATTAAATAGCTTTGAATTATAATATAATATAATGAATAGTATATAATATAATATAATATATAACTTTAAATTATAATATAAACTTTTTTTAACCTACTCTTTATATCATATAATCAACATGTCTATAAGAAAACACAAACTCTTACAGGTCACTAAGAAAAGAGAAGCACATATCATTGAAAATTTAGTCCAACTAACAGACAAATATGATCAACAAAGAAAGTTATGGGCCTCACAACCCTTCTTGAATGTCATTTCAACTCAAAAAACTATCATGAATCTAGTCCCAGGTCCAGCTAGATACTTGATTATTAATAGTATTATCACTAGAATTCTGGATATTTATTACACTACCTTCATTAAAGTCAATATTCTTAAACAATATATTCGTTACTTATAGGCCATAGAACAAGGAAAAGAAGAAGATCTTTTAGTTCCCTTTTTAGAAGACAAATATCTAAATATGATAGAACAGGCAGAACAAATACAATATAATATACCTTACAACTATTGCCAACAAATTAGTCATTAATTAGAAGTGATCTTCCTATTAACAACTCACCTGATAAGGCAATAGTCATAGAAGTTCAAGTAACCATACCAATTGAAATTTCGATTGTCGCTGAAGTTGAAATGGAAGACAAAGAACTAGAAAACAAAATTGAAATAGAAGTCATCAATGAAAAAATTAGAGAAGATAATATTGCTGAACAGCAAACATATAAAACAAGAAATAGGAAAACATCCAGCATTAATTCATATCACATCAAGAAAAATGGAAATTTCAAAATGGATGTATTTATCTCAAGACTTTTAGGAGAAACTGAAACAGAACAAATAACATATCTCCAGAAAACATTAAGCTTATCAAAAGACTCTTATCCTTTTACAAAAGAATTTATTAATGGTAATACCTGGACAACATTCTGCTGTAAAGAGAAAGAAGATGTATTAAGATACCTTGAAAAAATCAATAGAAAAGAGGAAGACAATTTTATCATAATATCCCTAAAAATAGATAAATGGTCAAGCCCTAGTCAATTATTAAATAAAAAAGTGTTTAAGAAAACACAGAAGGAAAAAGAAACATCACTGGTAGTTACCTTGATTTATATCAACTATAATTATTTATGCCAAGAAATCAAGACTATTCTCAATTAATATGGACAAATAACAAACATCCATATTTACAACTACTCACAGTCACAACACAGAATTAAGGCATGTATTACTGTATATCTCACAAACAATATACTGATCTTGAAGAAAAATGGATGATTCATACCAGAGGGAACCAATTAGAGCCATTTTTTCTCAAAATGAACCTGATAATGAAGAAATCAACAAAATTATTAAATGATGTAATACACAATTCTTGTGACTATATGGAGTACATAATATTACCACTGGACTAATTGCAAGAGCAGTTAAATATATCAAGGCTAGAGCATGTTACATTCCTAGAAATCCTTATACACTCAAATGAAGAGGCCATACTATAATTTGTTTCTCAACAGTACAAGATCTTAACAATATCTTAAAATAGCATATTTGCATTAATGGGTACAAACTTACATAGAGTACAAAAAATACTTTAATAAAGAACAAAAGTGTTTGCAAGAAAGACAGGTTTCAATGAAGTGGGGGAATCTGATACTAAATTCATACAATTAAATAAACAACAAACTGATAGTATAAAAATGGGTCAAACTGATATCAGAAACAATATAAGGCCCAACTGGCATACAACACTGGAAGATGAATCAAAAATTGAGATCAAGAAAAGAACATATATTGATAGAAGGAAAAGAAAAAGCAAGCTTCAAGGCAACATGCTCATTGCCAACAAAACAAAAACTCTTAAATACTTTACTACTGGTAGTAACAGAAAACTTGTTAATTATCACAACAGATAAAGAATATGTAACAGATCTGAAAGCTCCTATCCTGAAAGTGAATGTGACCAAGATCCAATTTATCAGATCCTGAACGATCTCAAGTGATTGAACAATAGAATAAATTTAATTGAGAAAAAGACAAGCAATCAAAATAGAATAAGAGGGAGGTGATGGAGCAACCATTGCTAAAAGTAGCGCCAGTCTAATCAAGATATACTAGAAGAGAATCTGATCCACAAAAGGAATCAAGCTCATCTGGAAAAAAAAGATTCTGGGGATTTGTGAAACTAAGCTAATAGAAGAAACAACAGATTTTACTTTTAACTTATAACAAACATACAAGTTTTTTCATAGCTGGAATAATGAAAGACACAGAGAGTCTGAAGTGGAATTTCTTATTAACAAAAACATTGAGAAAAAGCTAGAATCAATTGAAAGAATAGAAGGCTACATAATAGGAGCTAACTTTCTATCAACAAGAAGCAAACTTTGTATCTATCAAGTATATCTGCCATCTGGGAAAGCTGAAAGTAAACGGCTACAACAGCTGCTTCAAAATAGAATTTTAGATAAGCAAAAGAATCACTTCAAAGTTATAATTATGGGAGATTTTAATGTAGTTATCAATCCAATAGTGGATCGATCCCTATCCACTAACAAAATAATCCCAAGATACAGAAAAGCTGAGATAGGCTTTTTCAACTTCCTAGAAGACTGGAACTATATAGATGTCCAAAACTCTTGGGAAGAAGAAAGAAATACTATCTTTACATGGGCAAATAACTCAGCATATAGCAGAATAGACTATATCTAAATACCACCAGAAATCAGTTTAAATAATACATATAAATTTAAAAATATTCTAGTAGAGGCACTACTAAGTAGCGACCATACTCTTTTGTTAATGAGAATGACAACAAATAATTTACTTAAAAACTAGGCTCAAGAACAATGTAGAACAAAAGGCAAAAAGATACTAGATCCAGCAAATTCTACTGCAGAACAATGGGAGAAGTTCAAACTCTGGATAGAACGCAAACTTCCAGAAATTGATGCACAGGTCTCCTGGCATGAAACTGAGAATAGCCCTCAAGAACTCGAAAAGGCTTGGCAAGAACTTGAAACCATTATCATCAAGGGTATATACAAGTGCCTCAAAAAGAAAAGAGTCTATTTTACTCCCAGTAGAAGAAAAGAAATCAAGATGGGATCAGTAATTCCAAAAAAGGATTTCGAAGCATACAGAAAAGCCAATATGATCCACTTTTTTCTAAAGAAAATCCAAGTTAACTGGGATATGAAGACCACAGAAGACATGAAAAATATAGAAAAGGCCATTCAGAAT
>CAJVPT010006914.1:0-10577 GCA_910592055.1 Acaulospora colombiana
CCATAAAAGAGCTCTTCTATTGTAATACTTTATTTGTATAAACACTTCTTACATATGGCTCCAGAGGAACTTTGTTTTCTCTATCTTATGTAAAGATCTCTCAATAAAGTTTGGCTTAACCAGCATTTAAAAAAAAAATATATATATATCATATTTAATAAAGTAAATAAAATTAAAAATAATATAATAAAATATCTTGATATATTATTCTCTTGAACATCTTGATTTTTTGTGTTATCTTGTTGATTATCTTCATTTTCGTGATGAATATCTTCATTTTCTTGAAGATCATTATCTTCGTTCCATGGGATATCGTCATCCTTTGATGTTTCCCATGGATTATCGTAATCTTCATTATTGAATGATATCTCAGATTTGATTTCATCATTATTATTTTGTAATGATTTTTTGATTTTAATAAAAGGAATTTTTCGAGATAATTTAAGGGATAATGATTTAATAAGAGGCATGTTTGATTGGATATTTAACTTGAGAAAGTTGATCCGTCAGATCAAATTCCTTGACATATTTATAACATATCGACATAAGTAATCTTAAAATCTTATTGGTTCATCTTTAAGAAGATAAAGATAGAATACGTAAATTCTTATCATAATCACAAGTTCAAGTATAAATAAAAATAAATACACAAGTTTTTATCAAAATTATAAAGATAAATCCTCTTAACAGCATACCTTTATATAAAAAAATCCTGTATTTCCAAGTTTTTGAATAATAGTTTCATCATTTATTTTGATTACATTCGTAAAGTAATCAAAGATCATTACGATTGGTTCAATATCTGCAAAATTAACCTCAAACCAATCATACAAAGATACGTGATCAGCAATTTTCACTTTCAGTTTTTTGATGATCACGCATCAGATATGAGACTTTTACTATAATGACCTATATCCATTCGAAAGCCCAAGTCTTGACCTATCTAATCGCTCAAAAATCATCTCAATTGGTCCAATATTCGCGGGGTTATGGGCCTCCGAAGTTCACGTGCGTATTGTGACAATACAGAATATTCGATACTGTCACATGAGCCGATCATTCAATAGTAAAATGTGATGATATCGCGAGTTACATCATAGTGATAATAGTACCCCGTATATCGCAGAACAACCTAATATTATTACTTTTTTGTCTATCACATTATTGATCGGCAGCATACCTAGATTTAACATTTAAATGGTTTCGCCGTATTTTACACCGTCGAAGTGTGATCAAATATGACCATGAGTTAACTTACGTTCGAGGATGTTTGGCAGGAGGGATAGCCCCAATTTGAAATAAAACATCGACGACCGAATATTTAAATTTTGCCTTCAATATACAGCATACCGAAAGGAATTTTTCGAATACAGCCGTTGCAAAATTTGAGCTCTCGGATGTCATAAATTAATTATTAATGTTCTAAACTTGAAACTAGTCGTAACTGACTACATTACTGTACGGCAATGGTTAGATTGGTCAGGTCTAACATCAATTCGATTTGGAATAACCTGCTAACGGAAACAGGTTCCAAGAGATTTGTTTTATCAATTGAAAATTTAAATTCCACGAAAGATTCAACAACCAACTACTTCTCGATTGGTGATTCACGGCAACTACAGTACGTGGAACGATAACGACCCCTGCTGTTAGATTCCCGAAGCAGAGTGATAGTAACAGAAGCTTTGCTATACCGACTTACCGTGCGTTTAATTACACTTCGCATGAGCAAACTGCTGGAGGGGTAAACTCTTTTTAGAGAATTCAAGGTTACGCTAAATGGTAATTATTCGCCGGTGAGACGTTCAGGGAACGACCGGAGGGTGAGGTAATGGTAAAGGGGTAACAATGGATCGATCGGAGAAACGATCAATCTCAGCCAACGTCTGAAATTATCTCACTTAATTCGGTCGCATTTAAACTACTTAAATGATGATGAATTCTAAGGATCAGAATTCTTCATTGCACAGTAAACTCTTCGGCATTTCTTGGATGTCGATTAGAAGAATTTCGTTTGGCCATTTCAATAATCACAGTATACAGTATATATAGTACCTAGGTTGCCTTACAATTGAATAGCGGTCAACATTAGAACAAAGGATTTCGTTCAACTTCGCTCAGTGAAGCCTTTCCGCTCAACTTACATCATGGCGCATCGGGATCAAGGGAGATCGCGTGCGCCTACATGTTCATGAAACAACATTGCGAGCGGTGATGTACATTTGCCAGCCAAAAAATTCTTTCGAAAGTTGGGGAAAACAAATACGAGTAATCAATCGACGCGGATTCGATAATTCAGGACAAAACAAGGGGGGGAATTTGCATCGCATGAAAATAAAACAAACAACAAATAGACGCCTTGTTTTTCCTCTGAAAACAATAATCATTAAGAATACGTGTGAAATGCTGGAACGTCTGGGGTAGAAAAACAAACAAGCATCTACGTTGCAACGAAGCACCGATCGGCAAACCTTAAACGATTACATAATTGATTCATTGTCACCATTGTTACATTAGTCACGAGTATTTTTAGTCGAATAATATGCACGTTGAATTCTTTTTTTTGCACCTTAGTACTATCAACAAAAAAAAAGATTTGAAACTGCTCGACGTTATCTTTTTAATCAATTAGAAGTGACATAATATTATACAATAGTCGTATTGTACATACAGTTTGTAATAAATATAAAAAAAGAAATTTGAATTAATTTTCTTAAGGCTTGGATTTCAAATTGTACTTAAGGTCCAAAAGGCAGGTGAAACCTGTTTTCTTAATATCGACTGATTCTACGTACAGTATGTTGTTGGTTAATTTGAAAAGACAGCACACACAGACATATACTGTACATACTGTATAAAACAGTCGCAGAATGCGAACATAATTAAATTTGTTCTTTATTACAGTATTTAAATTACGGTAATTATCATTGTACATACGGAACATGCTCAAATGAAGTGAGCATTGGGTTTCTTTGTGCTTTCGCAGAATTGGAAACAGAATCACATTCAAATTGTTGTCACATTCTCGAAATGATTACAAAGAAAACAATAACCGAGATGCGAGAGTGGAATGTCCTGCAATGTTATGAAATGACTCAAAATTGGGTATCCGATAAACTACTAAAATTGGTCCTACGCGGAATAAAGAAATTGCCCGTGAATTCAAGAGGTTATGCAACAATGACAATTATGTATGCGCAATCCGTTAATGCTTACTGGCATTCGTTGTGTGTTGGAACCTATGCATGTGGAAAAGTTTCATTTGACCTACCATTTATTGTGGATAAAGCACGGTACTATTTCAAAAATAGGTCAAACTTCTGCTCGGGCGGAAAAAGGAAAACTTTCACGAAAAGCATTTTTATAAATAAGGGAATTCAAATTTCAAGTATCTCATCCAGAATAAGTAATGCATTGGTTGAAATAAGGTTTTTTTTTTGTTTAGCAGGAGGACAGAGGTTAATCCAAAGCTGTTCGTTGAATCCAACATTTTAACTATCAGTGGTGTCCAAAAAAAAATACAATATACTGTATGAATCCCACTGTATATGCAATCATATGCTCGAGGTCCGATGACCTTACCGACATGGCGCGCCTTTTTTATTTTTATTGAGGGATTGGTAAAAGTCAATCATTTAAATTGTCCACTTCAAGTGAATGCGTGAAAGGAAACTCGATCGACACCGCCAACTTTTCATCTCATTGTATTCTACTGACAGGCACGATGATAGTACAATTTCTTCGAAAGAGATAGCATAAGTAATAAACATGTGATTTGCAACCATTGACATGAAAAGTCAAGATACTATATCTTTCAAAGAATGTGATTTTTATTGCATAAGATTTCGTCGGCGTGACCAGATCCTCTTGCCTATATGCGTGCCAACCTTAATTGGTTAGGTTTGAAAAAAAATTTTTTTCCTCGATCGAGAGTTATTTATCCTTATTGACATCACAAAATCCTGGAGGTAAGAAACTCGAGTGATCAGGTTACCTATCAAACGACCAGGATACAGTACTTGGTTTTGGTTCAGATTGGAAGGTGAGAATAAAGAATTTCCCTTGAATGCCTTAAACGGTCGAGCGATAGTCACACACATGCACGAAGGCTAACGGTTAAATATGTTTTCGATTGGATGATGCATAGGTTATTTGTGAAGAGGAGTCTTTTTTTATAATGTGCCCTTATAACTTGGTGATTAGCTATGACGTGAAACTTAAAAATGTATAAGTCGCTTTCAATTATTTCAAAATTAGCATCAGTATTAGGACGTGCGTGTCCACTTCAGGTTAATCCCTCATCCGCATCACGAAAATGAAACGAGACTTTTATTACAGATGACGATGAAGGAGGAGAGAGTGAGGAATGAAGGAGGTGTGAATGGCAAGGCAAAAAAAGGAAGCTCAACAGGGACGATAATGATAATCTTCTTTTAGTGAAATGTGGGAAGAATTCAAGGGATAAGGAGTATACCGGCACTAGTTATCGAACAAGTTTTCTTTTGCATGTTGCGCATCCGATAATAGAATTTGAGGTTGTCGAAGAAACTCGATTTTTACAATGAGACGCAGCACCCGGCACGATTTTTGCGAGCGAGTTTATTGTTTATAGCCTCTTGACTACACTTATTCTTCGACCACTGCAGTTTGACGTTACCAATCATAAGTGTGAGGTGATTCTATATTCTATTTTTATTTATTTATTTATTTATTTATTTATTTATATTTGTTCATTGGTTGATTCTATCGAATTTGGTGTAGTTACTCATGCATCTCGCTGAACAATAAAACATACTGCGAATTTATATGTGACCATATATGAATCTTTACAGTAAATAGTAAGAGTAATAAATAAGTCAGGTAATTCTTTCTTTGTGTGGCAATTGTGTGAAAATACTTTACTTACGCATCAATACCAAAGTAACTTTTTTGCGTGTCACATCTGCAATGGGTTTATATAAATTCCTGATGATTGAAACTTGAGGTTTCTCAAGAAAATTTTTTTCTTTTCTTTTTTTTTTTTGAGGAAAAAAAGACTAAAAAACTAAAAACTCATTTCATCCATCCATCATCATCATCATATAACGCACATATCGATTTATTTATTTTTTTTTTTTTTTTTTTGGAGATATACAGTATATAAAAACTATTCTTTTTGCAGTTGAAACTAAGATAAAATAATCTTGAAAAAAAAAATGACTGAAGAGATACCAAGCTACAATCAAGAGGAGACGAAATCAACCGATGCCGCATCCATAATATCGACCGCTTCATCGGAATTTGATCCGGTCCAAGAAATCGCATTTCAGCTTGGCGTAGATTTCATCGAATACTCGGATTTCGAAGATATTCGTCCCATCGAGACGGAGGCCAAGGCCGTCGTGAAGCGAGCAATATGGAAGGAATACTCACGAGAGGTCGCCCTCAAACAAATCCTTGGTGATGATGCCGAAGAGATCCATAAGAAGTTGGAGACCGAGGTAGGCAATGTTTGGCTAGTGAGGTCGTACAATTTGTTGGGCTGCCTAACGAAATGGTAGTGGCGTTCTGAATCAGAAATGCAATCATTGCGTCAAGTTTCCTATTCCAATCTAGAAAGAACAACAAATGGAGAAATAATAAGTACGACTTTTCATAATCACATTATACTTACCATAAAGATATTCATTCTTCTAGATAATGCGGGCTTTGCAAAATTTGGATCACGATAATTTGTTGCAACTTTACGGCGTCACCCAAGGTACAATTCTGATTTTCATTATTCTGACGTTTTCTTTTTTTTGTCAAGTCTTCTTTACCCACCTGCCATCCTTTCTCATGATCTTTCAACAGATGCCGAGTCAAACAGTTGCATGATCGTGTTGCAATTAGCAAAACAAGGAAATTTGCGCGAATATATGGCAGCAAACCCAGAATCATCATGGATCGATAGGCTACGCATCGCCAGAGACGTATCACACGGATTGCGCCAACTGCACAAAGCTGGCGTGGTTCATGGAGATCTTGTAAATATCGATTATTACTGTTATTATCATTATCGTTATCATTATCATCATTACCGTCGCTTTCTTGAAGTCGATTTCTCACAGAAAACTCGTTCTATTGCCAGCACGCAAGAAACATTTTTATCGACGATGGTAAAGCATTCATAAGAGCACCGCGTATGATTGCATACGATGACGAATCGACGTCAAACTACAATGAGTCACCAGAAGTGATCCCATATGTGGATCCAAGATTGATCACCGACATGAATTTCCGACCAGATCGAAGTTCGGACATATATAGTCTGGGGGTTTTGTTGTGGGAAATATCTAGTCGAAAACCACCCTTTGAAAACTCGGAAAATCAGACGAGACTCGCCGTCGACATATTGGCCAAAAAGCGACGCGAACAACCGGCACCCAACACTCCGGAGGATTACGTGAAGTTGTACGAAGATTGTTGGCAGCATGATTCTGCGTCAAGGCCAACGATCGATGAAGTCTGTGATAATATGGATGAATTATTGAAGGATGACCCGCTCTCGGCACATCTTAGGAAAAGGAGATTGACAGGTAAATGGTGTTTTTCATCTCATCATTAAGCAGAATGGTAGTATTTATTTGGTAATTGACGTATGGAAAATTTATTTATAGGGTCTGATGAAGAGGAGTTCACATTCGAAGAAGTATGTATCACTTTCGAATCTCATCTCTCGCATATTACCTCGTTTTTAAATTCCTTTATTTATATTACGCTTTATCCTTCAGGAACCCCTGCCACAAACGCCTCCAGTCAAAGCAGAAAACGGACATGCACATTTGTCGAATGAGAATCGCGAAATTAAAAAACAAAAGTAAGCTTTGCTTAAATACAGTTTTTAAAAGGAAGAGTAACATTATTCGTTTGAAGAGTAAATTAAATTCTAATTATATCTTCTCTTTCTAGTGGATCGGTTCCTTCGGAATCGAATACTGACAACATGATTAGAAAACAAAATAAGCGAACCTCGAAATTATTCAAGACTTTCAAGTTTGACGTCCAGAAGACGAAAAGTCGATTGATGCATGCGTGGTCAAGAATGTCGTGCTCGGGTCGTGGAAATGTTTATTACGGAGGCGAAGAAAAAGACGAAATATGATTCTAATCGTACCTAATTAAAATGCATTCGATTAAGGATTTTTTTTTTTTTTTTGGAAAAATATCGTTCACATAAGAAACATAGAAAAATAATAGAAATTAATTAATACAAAATAATTTAGTATAGTTTTTTCTTAATTCCATGTGAAGAAAGAAACAAGTTTGTCTTCTTTCTTGAAACCAATGAGCTTTACATAGTGCATTTACTGTATATATAGAGTATTAAAAGGGTGAATCAATGCGCCTAGCGCTTTCAGAACGCCATTTTACCATGCATGTACAAAATAAATAAATCAAATAAACAACTCCCGGATTTAAACTTAAAACAGTTTAATGAATATTATGATCTTGGGTTAATCTGAAAACTTAAATAACTATATAGCATATGCAGTCTAACCTAAAAAAAAATAAGGGATTTATTATACTATTACATAAAAAAATAAAATAAAATAAAAACTTTCGCGGATGATCGGTTGCTTATTAGAGTTTGATGGAATTAGTGATGGAATTGTATGTGTGGCAAAAAAAAAATCTAAAATTTGCAGTTAAAAAATAAATTTTAATTTTTTTTTGGATTGACTTGTTAATTACATACAGTAAGTAGTTTATCTGTTACCTCTCACGTATCCAATTAGAATTAAAAAGGTCGCCATACGGTTAAATATCTCGAAAAAACAAACCATTAAGCTTTTGATCGTTAAAAATGTCGAAAAAGTATTATTATTAGAAAGTAACCCGCAGCCAGGCCAGATTGTCGTTTATATGATCGTTTGAAACCAAAGTGCAATATACTCGGGCAAGCATATGTCCATGCTAAGCTGAAAATATATATATATATTTTTTTATTGTTATCTAAAGAGCATGATATACAGTATATACAGTATACGATAGCTCACAAAAGTATTGTGTCATCAATCAAAATAGCTGAAATTAAAAATTTTGTTGATAAGAGTTAATTTAATAACAAATGCATTAATTATAACATGATGAAATAATCAAAATTTTAAATTATTATTATTTTCTTTTTTTTAACCTGCAACCATGTCACATGGCTTGATCTTTATTGAGAAGTCATATAACTATCTATAATATTACAATATTTCACATCCCTAGAGGATTGGTAAATAATCTCTATCTACTAGGTTTATCACCAACAATTTGTCACTATAGATTGCCTATAACCATGAATTGCTAAGTTAAGGAAAAAGGAAAACAATTTAAGGTCTCATCAAAAAAGTTCAAAAAGAAAGCAATTTTTCTTTCAAAAGGAATTTACCTAATTGAAATAGTCTTTTTGCTTTTCTTAAGCCTCAGAAAAAATTTTTTGTATCACCACTTGCAATATTGAACAAGTCAATCTAACTAGTCTTTCATTTAAGTGAATATTAAATTGGAATATTTCAAGAAAAATATTTAAATTTTAATTTTTGTCCATTAAAGTTTTGGTACTACTTGAAGAGCTTAGGAAAAAATAAAGATTTGTAATTCACATTACCCATCTCTTAGTTTTTTAATATCATGAATATCTTTTTCAAGAAACATGAATTTCTAAAAAAGGAATATTTTCAAAATATTCTTTTCAATTCCCAATAATGTTATTGAAACATATGAGTATAATTAATAAGAGCTTGTTTACATTTCAAAAACTAACATGATTTGTATTAGTCAATCAACTTTAGTAAGAATTGGTACTATCTAAAATTTAAGATCAAACTGAAATAAGCAAAATTTTCTAGAAAACCATGAAAATAGAAGTCCCAAGAGAGCCTAGACAATTAAAAAGAGAAAAAATAAATCTTTTTATTGTAACAAAACCTCTATAATCTCTTGCTTCAAAGGTTAAAAAGATTTTTAAGTATTTTACAGTCAGTTTTTCTTTCTTTGAAAACTTTCTTATTATTGGTATCAAAGGTATTACTTGACTTTTTTTGGTCACTAGAAGTCAAGTTTTTGAGTGAAGAGGTTTGTAAATAAGAAAAAAAATATAAAAACAATTCTTAAAGTTATACTTCAAGTTGTTTTAATAAAAATATTAAGACTTTATTAGCAAAGAAGTGAAAAGAATTTTTACAAACATCTTTTTCGTGTATAATCAAAAGATCAACAGAAAAAGTTTTTTTTAATTAATATCAAAATTTTAAATTATATATTATATATATAAATCTATTTATTTTATAATATCTAACAAATTAAATTTATATAAATTTATATAACAAAAATATATATTCAAATTTAAGTATAAATCTTTTTTTCTAAAAATTTCTAGATTCTCAAAAATTTTTTTTTAGGCAATTACTCAAAAAAAAGACAATACCCAATACAAGAAACATATTCTTGCAACAACAACACAAAACAAAAAGACAATCTAATATAAAACAATACTATATTGAATACTTCAAATTAGCCATTAGTTGAAGATTTCTATATACATCTATCAATTACTTTACTTCCTCACTTTACAGGAAAGAGAACAAACAAATAGTAATAGATTTATAGTTAAAAAATGAGAGCCAATATCAATTTCACAAAGCTTGCAACTAGGCTAATACATATTGGCACCTTTCTTGATACTATAAGGAACCTTGGAAAGAGATAAATTAATTCAATAAATCAAATAATCTCAAATCCTCCAAAGCTCAGAAGGATATTAAAACTCTTCAAGATTTAAATAGCTTAATATATAGACTTCTAATCTTTTAGCATTAAAATACATAAATAGATAGTACAAATATATATATGTATAAAAATAGTTTTCAAAATATATTTAATTAAAATCTACTATAACAATATAACAAAGCTTTATATTGGTAATATCAATAATCATAACAAAACAACATCAAGTGATTAATATTAACAAGCTATCAAAAATATCTCTTATATAGATAGTAAACTAATCAAAACAAGTAAATAACATTTGTACCAAATAATTTTTAAAACACATTTAATTAAAATCTATCACAATAAATACAATAAAGCTCTATATTGGTAAGATTAATGATTATAACAAAACAATATCGAGTGATTAATATTAACAAGCTATCAAAACATCTCTCATATAGATAGTAAATTAATCAAACCAAGTAAACAATACTTGTATTAAATAATAAACAATAACACAAGTCATATCCATATCAAAATAGAACTAATAGCTTAATAATAGTTTTAAAATAGTATTAAAAACAAGAATTGATATGTATATATATTTATAATATAATATAACTACATAACAATAATATTAATCCATATAAAAAAAAACTCTTTCCGCTGATCCACTATTTTTCTAAAAATTTCCTTTTTTGGTAAATGTTTAGAGAAAAAAGGATAATACATTCCAAGCTCAGCAAACACAGTAAAGAGAAACATGACCACATCACCCCACTTGGAGCAACACATAAAGCTTCATAAACAAGCCACCAGGAAAAGAGTACATAATAATAACATTAATATTTTATCCA